>CM034462.1:37380039-37398711 GCA_019925255.1 Litchi chinensis | reverse complement strand
CTGAGCGACTTAATGACTCCCTAAAACTCTATCATTCACGTGCTGGGTGACTCTGGAAGATTTACGCACGTGAAGCTTGCATGATCGTTAGAGAGAGAGTATAATTCTAGTGTTCTGAAAATATTTTTATTTTCATTTCTCAAATCTTTTTTGAATATACATATAATTATGAATAATTACTTTTCTCAAACAAAAATCAATATTCTTTCCTAAAACATAAAATCGTATTATTTAAAAAAATAAATAACTCATTTCCATAGATAATAAACATTGAAATATAAATAATCAAGATTTGATAAATTAATTTATAATAAAAAAATCCAAGAAATTAATTATTTAATAAATAATTCATCTATAATAATCCACAAATAATCAAATTTAAAAATATAGATAAATATAAACAATTAATTCAATTGAAATAAAAACAATCCACTCATATAACTCCTTTGCTCAAATATAGATTTAAAACGGATTCCCATATGATTTTTCATAATCCTGGATTCACCCAAAAATCATATAAACTCAATTTAGAACTTATAATAAAATTTACTAATTTCCTGAATTCCAAATCTTATTGAAATAAAAATCACTTATCTAAATAAATCGGGCACCCAAATTTTTTTCATTTTTTTTTTTCCTCTTTCTCTTTGGCTCGCTTTTCTCCTCACTACAATTTTTCTTATTCTTTTGTGCGTTGTCCGATTCTGTGCATGTTTATGTATAAAAAGCTTATATATATACATTAACAACACACTAGACCACCTTATATATAAATATATATAAACTTCTTCCAATGCGTCTCTTCCTTTCGTACCTATCTCTTTCTCTAGCTTTCTTATTATTATTATTTTTCTCTTGTTGTTATTTATTGCCCTCAACTTGGCCCGATACTTATCCATTTTTCATGCTTCAATATCCTTTCATGCAACAAATGATTTTTGCTTGTTAAGTCTGTGAGTGATACTTGTCCATTTTTATTAAAATATATGGCCACTAATCTCTTTGGTACTAGCTACTCTCTTCTTTCTTTGATTTGATTTTGTTTTCCACTTGTTTCTTATCTTTAACTCTCTCAATTATATATATACACATTTGTGTGACCGGATCCCACTCTTTCAATCTCATTTTTGTGCCTTTTATCACATTTGTTGACTATTACAAGAAACACATGTTTTCTTTTTCTTTGGCTTGTTATTCTATTTTCTTCACTTTTTGTTTTGTTATAGGATTTGGCTTTGTGTGTGTGATTTGCTTTATATATATATATATATATATATATATATACCACCTTAATTATTGATCTCATATATATTAAAAAAATAAAACTACTCCCACACATATCAGAGCTCACGCCATACCTACCCCTTTTTTTATATATATAAAAATTTCACCACTTTTTTCTTTCCACAACCACCCCACATTTGTTTATTATTATTATTATTATTATTATTGTTATTTTATTGTTATCATTTTTTTTTAAAAAAAAGAACTCATCTACCGTTTGAATTTTTTTTTGCCATCATATGTAAATTTTCATTTTGCACATATTATTATTATTATTGTCAAAAAAATCTAGATTTCATCTGGGTTTGAAGAAGACGAATAAGAGAATAAGAAGATGAAGAAAGAGAAGAGAAGAAGAAGAAGAAGAAGAAGAAGAAGAAAGAGAATAGAAAGAAGAAGAAAAAGGAGAAGAATGAGAGAGAGAGAGAGAGAGACCCATAATCATCTTTTAGGGTTTTTTTTTTTTCAAATTGATCGCCACCGTTCATTTTAAGAAGGATAGTGAAGATCTGATGAAAATTTTATTATTTTTATTTAGTTTTTTAATTTTAATTTTTTTTTGAAAAATAATTAAAAATGTGAGGATATTTTGATCTTTTTGTTAGTTCTCCAGTTAACTCTAACGGAATTTTGTAACGATAGTAGACTAAATTATAATTAACAACAAACTGAGATTGTGACTGCAATTTTTTTTGAACCGGTAGACTAAATTGTAATTTAGTCTTTTTTCATAGTTATCATTTTGTTTTAGTGATTGGATTTTGAAAGCTTTGGTCTTTTGTTGATATTTTGAACACCTTTTGTGCCGGTGGCCAGGTTGAAAAATATTTATTAATAAGTTGGAAAATTCTAATGGCTTATTTTCTTATCGCATTGAAATATTTGCTAGATTATATGTTAGAAAGCAATTCTTTATAGAAAGATGTCAACAAATTTTACTGCTATTTCTTTTGATTTTGTTTTGTTACACAAAATTATGTTATCTTTCTTCAATGTCAAAATTATTCAATGAAACATTGAAAATGACAGATTTTGTTTTGTTACACAAAACTATGTTATCTCTGTTCAATGTCAAAATCATTGAATAAAACATTGAAAATGACACATTTAGGGGAGTTGATATGATTCGATGAACTTGAACATTCAATAATTGAAGATGGAAGAATCAATAATCTTTTTCTTCTGTAGTTCACAGAGTGGACAGATGGAAAATTTTGGCCACAATGGGTTCATATAGCAGAGTACACCAATAAGAGCCAACTAATCATTTTGTTTCCAATCAAAGAGAACACTGTTTAAAATAACTGATCAAGCAATAAGATGATGATGTTGATATAAAAAAGCAGAGGTGGTAAAAATTTCTTTTCATGAACAAATATATTAAATTGAAATTTAGGAATAGGCATAATCAATTCATCTTGGGAAAATTCAAGCTAAATAAGTATTAGCTGAAAGATGTACAAGTTTTCTTCTAGCTTAATGATTTAAACATTTGACCTTTAAGCATTATTTGTCTGTCCCACATCAGTTGGGGAGTACAAGTGGTAGAGCGAGCACTTTTCATTTGAATATAATAGCAAAACATAATGATTCAAATATCAAAATAAAAATAGAAAAAAAGATGGATTAGGGAGTCCATTTATGCAGCTGGAAACAACTATTAAAATATTTAACATTGTAACATGTACATACAATGACATGACAATGTATTGAAGACTCTACTTTTAACACAAAGCAGCAAATACATAATGCAATATGGTCTCATTTGATATCCGGGAAAGAACGGTAAGGAATGGGAATCAATGACAAGTCATTTTTCCTAAAATTAGCATAAGATAAAAAAAAAAAAATTGCCCAGTATATGTCAGCCAAAACCAATTTGAAAAAAAAAATACATAAAATGTAGAGAACTTACCAGTTAAAGAGAAGTTCCAAGATATTTTTATAAAATAAAAAGTGAATGAAAGTGAATACTATGTGTTTATATTTATAAAAAAAAAGTATAATAGAGTTATACGGATATAGAGATATTAACTAAATAAAATAGAGGTAGATTAAACATTTTAATTTAAAAAAAAAAAAACTCAAAAAAATCTACTTGAAAAAGCTCAAAATTTGAGCTTCTTCAAGTAGATATTTTTCAGCTTTTTTAATCCCTCCAAAACTCTATTGGTATATCAACCAAATAATATAAAATAATAATAATAATAAAGTAGAACTTTTAACATTAAAAGAATAATTTTGGTTAATTGATAAGCTGTATCAAACGTATATTTAGTCTCAAATACAATGATGGGATAGTGAACCAATCGGCTGGCGCATGCTTCCTTTCAGAGGCAGTTTCCATGGCCCAGGAGGCGTCTTTGTGCTTGAATTCTTAGTTTTCGGTCCATGTAATATTCTGACTGCCACAAACAAGAAAAAGAGGAAGACAACCGTGGAGGTTAAGGAAATTGAAGCCCATTTGTTTTCGGATAAAAAGCTATATGCATATTAGCGCAGGCAGTCACAAGTTGATATATATATATATATATATATATGACACATTGTACAGTACACTTAGAAATGTATGTATTTATAATTTTGATTCTTCAATTTTCAATAAGTCAGATTTAATAATTGAAACTTAATTTTCGACTAATGAGTTAATATCTTTCGATCTGACTCTTTAAAAATTGAAAGACTATTCTACAATGCACTTAAAAATATATACACTTGTAATCTTGGCTCTTTAATTATAAATGAGTTAGATATAAGGATTAAAACTTAATTTTCAACTAATTGGTTAGCACCCTTAGATCTAATTTATTAGAAATTGAAGGATCAAGAAGGATTAAGATATCAAATGTATACATATTCGAGTGTTTAATGGGATATGTATATATATATATATGTATATGTATGTTAACGTTCTTTGTTTCCTTGAACTATATCCATGTTAAAGTTATTCCTGACAAGATTGAGAAACTCAAGATAGTTACTTTCTCTTAAGTAAAAACAAAATGCATTATCATTTATCTTAGAATAATGAACAGCAGTTCATATTTGGGTCACCTGAATGACTAGTGTCAGTTTGGATGAACAAATGTGCTTGCTAAGACAGGAGTATGTAATGACTTGTCACAAATTAATTACTCTAGTAGCCAGATGAAGGAAGGAACAATAGACACCTGGGCAATAAGTACATGTGTCCTAAAAATAAAAAAAGGAGTTGATCAAGTGCTTTTACCAAACATATGCCAAGCTTTCTTCACATCATTACATCTCAGCATGCTAAAAAATTGCACTTGTGATGCAACAGAGGTCAGTTCAGATAGACTCTGGAACAATTGCTGTTGTATTTGATGAAAGCAGGTGCCATTTTGAGTACAGATATGCAAATCATTATATCGGAAACAATTAATGTCCATTAGTTACAATAAGGGTGGAAGGTTCACTTCTAATGTGCAGCTAATCAAATCAACAAAACAAATTTATAACCCAAATAACTGTTTTGATGTAGTTGTTAGCCAGGGCAAAAAACACAGAAAAACTAACACATGCCTTCTTTTTTTTAAAAAAAAATTATTATTTATGGGGGAGGAAGCATTAAATTTATTAAAAAAAAAAAAGAAAAAACTATTCACACATTTGACAATTGTGAGATTTGTATATTTGATCTATTAGGATTAACAGAAGTGTTTAACCATTCATATTAAGAGGTAATGTGTAAAATTAGGATGGTTGAGAGTTAATACATGCTTAATAAAACATATATAATACTATTCAAAAAACAAAAAAAAAAAACATATGATAATAAAACACTGAATTGAGTGGAAATTTGAGGCTTGCATATTGATACGAATCAACATCACTCTTGTAAATATTAAGTGGAAGAAACAGAACGTGACATGGATATTAACTGATCCAATTTTGCCTCAGTGTGGGCCATTTGGATCCATTTTTATATACTCAGGCCTCGGCCTTTGTAGATTATTGGATCAACGGTGATGAGAATATATTATTCCATACAATGAGATTTATTCATATATATTTTTACAGTGAGATTTATTCACTAGTCATGAGATACATATGCTTCCATGAAAGGAGGCATGACATGAAACTAGACAAACTAAATGTCACAACATCAATTATTTATGAACAGATACTACTTACATGCAACAAAGTTAAAAAATGCTACTCTTTCTTTTTCAGGTCCAGCGAAACAGATGATGGATGATAAGGAATTGGAACGACGTACAAGTCATCTTTTCTTCTGATTGTGAGTCCAAAATTCTCAGTCATGTTTAAATCATCACCCTTCATTCCAACAGGGAGTTCCCAATCAAAGTGGTACAATAACACTGCGAGTGGAAGCTCCACATTGGCTAATCCAAATGACATGCCCGGACACATCCTCCTGCCGGCACCAAATGGGGTGTATTCAAAGTCATTCCCTTTATAATCAATACAACAATCAAGAAACCTCTCTGGATTGAAGCTTTCTGGTTCAGTCCAATATTTGTGATCTCTGCTGATTGCCCATACATTAACAATGACTCTGGCTTTGACAGGAATGTCAAATCCGTTAATTTCACATTTGGTACTACATTCTCTTGGGAGTAACAAAGGGACAGGAGGATGTAATCTCAGAGTCTCTTTTATAACTAGCTTCAGGAATATCATTTCACCGATCGTTGTTTCATCGACCTTCTCATTTCTTTCAAAGACTTGCCTGACCTCATCTTGTGCCTTTTTCATCACTCTTGGATTTCTCAACATTTCCAACATTGCCCAATCTATGGTTGTGGCAGATGTCTCACTACCCGCACTAAAAACATCCTGGATGTGGATTTATGAAAATAGATTTAGAATCATATCATACAAGATTACATAAAGAGAAATTCTAGTAATTACAACGATTATATCTCATTCATCTTACAAGGCTTTTGCTAATACATTCATAGTTCGCAAAAAATGTAAATAAATGAAAAGCCCTTAGCATTGATGATTTTAGAAGATGAATTGTGTAGTGCAATAGAGATGCAATAATAAAATAAGAAGAACAGAGAAAACATAAAAAATTATAATGGTTCGATAGTGTGTCTATGTTCATTCTTATACGGCTGAAAAACTTCACCTAAATTTTTAATAGAGTTACAACAATTACTTATATTAAAACTCTAATCCCGAAAGTACCCTTACAAAGACCGTACTATACCGTATCATCCTATTCTTTTCGCTCTATTAACTAGCCTCATACATTACATATATAAATATGAGTCATATAATCAACAAATTGACTTGAAACTAATTCAATTCAGCTGTTGGAAGGGAGATTATTTATGTTTAGAAACTAAAAATTTATTATTAAGTAACCTACCTTAGGTTGTAGACCAAACCCAATAGCAGATATATACAACATATATGTACGAAAAAATAATATATTGGGGATGCAAACCGAAAATCTTTTGACAAAACTAGTTTTGAAATAATATATATCACATAGACCTAAAAACTTAATGAGTAAAATCTTAAATAATGATATAAAGCTCTTTAACATATATAAACACTATGTAAGTAAGAACGGTTACCATCATGACTGCTTTGATGTTGTCTGTAGTTAATGGAAATTCAAGATTGCCATGCTCTTGAACTCTCAAAAGAACATCAATCAGGTCTTCTTCACTCTCTGCAGCCTCTAATATTGCTTTTCGCTTATTCTTATGCTCATTGATGATGTTTTCAAATATTCTATCAATTCTTTCATGCAGCTTCTGTAATATAGACCTAGCTCCAGTGATCCATTGAAGCAAAACAATGGAAGGAAACAGATCCACGGGTTGCAATCCTCCCACGTATAATATGGCTTCCTTGACAGCTGAAATGAATAGTTCTTGGTCTTTGCATTTGTCACCAAAGGCTGCCCTCGAAGTGATACCATATATTAATGAGTGAACCTTATCGGTAAGGTTAATTGGTGATCCTCCTGCTTTGGAAGCAATCCAATTAACAAGGTTAGAAACCTCTTCTTCTCTTATTGATCGAAAAGATTCGACTCGTTTGATGGTCAAAAGCTCTGATACGCAAATTTTTCGTAGTTGCCTCCAATAATCCCCATATGGGGAAAAGGATATAGAGGTTGAATCATAACCCAAGATTTTGGATGCTAGATTGACTGGTCTTGATGCAAAGATAACATCATGAGTTTTCATCACATCTTTGGCCAATTCCGGGGAAGAAACAACAATCGTGGAAAGTTGTCCAAGTTGTACGTGCATCAAGGGTCCATATTTCTTGGCCAAGTCACTTAGTGCACGATGAGGTTGAGAGCCGGCAAGCTGGTGCAAATTTCCAATGAGAGGTAGTTTCCATGGACCTGGGGGTAGATTTTCTGACCTCGTCCGATGGATTTTAAGCACCATGAAGACAAAGAGAAGAAAGCTGAGAAGGATTGCTAAGGGGAGTAGTTGACCCTCCATGATGATCAGCAAATTGAAGGACACTGTGCTACAGTCCTGTTTGCCTAATAAATGTTGGTAGTAATTTTATTGCGACTAACTTGTTACCATGTATCCTTTATTTAGACCTTTTAAATATAAAATGTCTCCTTTACAGTTTTCAATTTTTGTTGTCTGCTTACCTTCCAAATTTCGTAGTGCTGTCGAATGAGCTGATCTGTGTTGATAGGTCTGCTTATTATTTTCAATTGTTGTTTAAATTTCTGGACATCTAGGTACCAACTACGGGTTGTAGAAAACTAAATTTCTTAAAGAGTAAATGAATGGACTTTGATCGAATCAATTGACTTATTTTTTCTTTTGAGATAAAATAACTGTTGCTGACTTGACGACTGATTTCGATTGAGTAACGTACATGTCAACTAGTGGGAGGGTTCTCCTGATGATCTGAAAAACTTCGATGAGAATTGTTTTCCGAAACGCGCATATATAACTGATTTATTTATTTGTCCACGTTGTTGTTTCTTTTAATGAATTTATTAGTGATAGTATAATCAATAATACATCTGGACAAAGGATAATATTTTGTATTTCTAGAAATTTTTTTTTTTCTGGTTATATTTTCATTACTTTTATAATAGAATTATGGATGCTATTGAGGGTATCATCAAGATCACGGATCTTCTATACAGATTGTAAATCTTTTGAAATTTTACTTAGAGTGGAAAATTACATATTTAATGACAAAAAAAAAAAAAAAAAAGCTGTTAAAGCCAGTTGTTTTCATTTTTAATCAAAGAAAACATTGTTTAGAATAATGTATTGACATCATCACCAACTCTTAATAAGTCTTAATCATAAGAGATTAAAAGTTCAAGTTGAATTCTTAAGAGTTTAAAGGTTCAAGTTTCACTCCCGTTATAAAATATAACTAGTGAGTAGTTTTTTCTTAATTAAATCCTCCTCACCCACATGAAAAAAAATAAAAGGGGAATAATTAGAGAGAAAGATTTGACTATCCAAAAAGAGGATCATTTCAAGTTGAAATAAAAAAACAAAAAAAAAAAGAATAATTAGAGAAGATAAAGATTTGACGATCCAAATTAAAAGAGGACCATTTCAAATCATAAAACAATTTTAGGATTTGCCCCACACACTCCTAAAATTATTCATTTAAAAAAATATCCAAAAATAATTAGAGAGGATAAAAATTTGACGATCCAAATTAAAAGAGGACCATTTCAACTCATAAAACAATTTCAGGATTTACCCCACACACTCCCAAAATTATTCATTAAAAAAAAACAACCGAGAATAATTTAGGGAGTTGCCAATCAAAAGGTGCAACAACATTGCGAGTGGAAGCTCTACATTGGCTCGTCCATATGACATGCCTGGGCATATTCTCCTGCCAGCACCGAAAGGGATATATTCAAAGTTATTTACATCATTACATGTCAGCATGCTAAAATATTGCACTTGTGATGCAGCAGAGGTCAATCCAGATAGACTTTGAAACAATTGCTTTTGTATTTGATGAAAGTAACTGCCTTCATATGTATATATATATATACTCATTTGTGACCGTGGCGATCTTCAGATAGGATTCTAAGACTCTATCCGGATCTCGGCTTTCGAGTAAACGAGGGGAGGCTACCCACATATTATGAAAAAATGATCCATCTATTGATAAAAATTAACACTAATTAAACCCACAACTTGCTTTAGAGGTAAAGGTGGGTGGACTTGGCCGATCACCAGGCCAAGTTACTTTCTCATAAGTGCCATTTTGAGTAAAGATGTATAAATCATTATATCCCAGAAACAATTAATGTCCATTAATTACGATAAGGCTAGGGTCTTCTAATTTGCAGCTAATCAAATCAACAAAATAAATTTATAACCCAAATGACTGCTTTGATGTCATTGTTAGTTAGGGCAAACTTTGTAGGAAATTCAAAAAAATCTAATAAATGCTTAATAAAACACATAATAATAAAACACTGAATTGAGAGGAAGTTTGAGACTTGCATATTAATACGTATCAATATCACCATGGAAAAAATCAAGTGGAAGAAACAGAACATGAGTACAGGACATGGACATTAACTGATCCAATTTTGTGGATCCATTTTTATATAGTCAGGCCTGGGCCTTCGTAGATTATTGGATCAATGATGATGAGAATATATTAATTATTCCATACAATGAGATATGTTCATATATTTTTTTACAATGAGATTTATTTTATTCATGAGACACGTATGCTTAGTCTTGGAGGTGGTGATGGGGTGGTGAACCAATCAGAGGGTGCATGTTTCCTATCAGAGGCAGTCTCCATGGCCCTGGAGGCATCTTTGTGCTTGAATTCTTAGTTTTCGGTCCATGTAATATTCTGACTGCCATAAACAAGAAAATGAGGTAGACAACGATGAAGGCTAAGGAAGGAAAATGAAGCTCCATTTGTTTTCGGATAAAAAGCTATATGCATATTAGCGCAGGAAGACACAAGTTGATATATATATATATATATATATATGACACATTATATAGTATAATTGGAAATGTATACATTGGTTAATTATCAACGAGTCGGATGTAAGGATTGGAATTTAATCCTCAACTAATTGGTTAGCATCCTAAGATCTGATTAATTAGAAATTGAAGGATCAAAAAGGATCTATATATCAAATGTATACATATTCAAGTGTAATATAGAATATGTATATATATATATATATATGCTAACGTTTTTTTTTCCTTGGACTATATATATGTTAAAGTTATTCCTGACAAAATTGAGAAACTCAAGATGGTTACTTTCTCTTGAATAAAAACAAAATGCATTTTTAATTATCTTCCAACCATGTGCAACAATTCATATGTGGGTCACTTGAATGATGTTGACGTTGGAATCTAGTCGACCGAAGTTTAAAGTCCAATACTTACAATTAAAGAGAAACAAAGGAAAAAACATGAGAGAGAAGGCAAAACAGTGACTACACAAAGAGTTTTATGTGGTTCGGCCAACAAAGATGCCTACGTCTACGACTGTGTTCTCTGATTATTTTGACAGAGTCACAGTATACTATTGTTTATTATTCGTTATAATGAAATTCCAGCCTTTATTTATAGAGCGGGATGTTATAATTTGAATGCAATTAAAATAGAAAAGAATTTTACATTAATTATACTTCCAAAACTAATTTCCTCGATAATTGGGATAGATTCCGCAATATCAGGGATAGATTCCGCAATATCAAAGATTGATTCGATCAATATTCAAATTTGAATTTATTTTTAATTTTGACGGCAGAATCATGATCGATTTAGGTTGTTACCTTCCTGGAAAATTTCCTTAACGAGCTATTCAATCTGTGAGTTAGAACCTGTCTTGGACGACCTTGAGCTAGACCTTGTTCTGAGTAATGAGCTGTGTATGGAGTGAGCTAGATAATGGTTGACCAACGACCTGAGAGTAATAGTGACAATGCGAGCTTGTTCCTACGAACTAAGAGCTCGCTCGAACTAGGTGTTGGTGAACTGGACCTTCGTTTGCTAGGTCACTTCATTGGATTAGTCGTTGGGCTTCTACCGGATTTTTACCAGCCCATTTACATAATCCCAAATATACCCATAACATCAACCCCCCAACTCTCAGTGCGTTCTGCGAACTGGGAGCTCTAGCCTGCTGGTAAAAGCTGACATGTCACGTCTTGTCGTCCCGCGTCTTTTCAAATTCCATCCTATCGCTTCGACACGTGGCGACACTTCGGATGATGGTACCATTGGCGCGTCTCACACTATGCACATTTAATGCGCACGTTTCTCAACTGATGGCCCATGATTATAAAAGCCGTAATTCACGCTGCATCGTTGGATTTAAGGCGGTTGAACAACTCCCAGATCGAACGGCTAAGGTGCAGATCCTACAGCCTTTATATATGTGTGGAGCCATTTCATTTTCTTTTTATTCTTCTATTTTTAACTTTAGCCACCGCATTGCTCCCTTCTTCTTGTTCACTTCATCCTGCTTCCTTGCGCTGGTTTTTCTTGGGTTCAATACTTCTGACGATCAGATTCTTCGTCCTTTGGCAAACATTCACAGTAAGTTTTCATATTTGGCCTTCGAGCTCTTGATTTCTTGCTTTACGCATATTGTGTTTGCATTGTGTTTCTTGGGTTTGAGATTAATTCAAACACTTCATGTTCTTAATGTTGAATGTTTGCAACTTTTCATTTCTTGTTGATTTGATCTTGTTGCTTGGTCATTTGCAACTTGTTTATTGTTATGACATTTATGCATGTGAGCTGTAGAATGAGCTCATAGGTTATTTGCCTGTATGTCTAGTCCCCTACAGTTTTATCAATCTGTGTGGCGTTTGTGACCTATAGACTAGGAAGTCTCTTAATAAGAAACTTAGGACTTTTGGGCATGGTCTAGTAACAACAACCTAACTGCACCCTTTTATGTGTAGATGTCTTCAGGTTACACATGCCAATCACACAGGGTAGGAGACAATGACTCATCCAGTGCGGAAGAGCTTGGTTCAGGTGAAGTTCGCATCACCGGTGAGGCAACTTCTCAAAGTATGTAAGGTCGCAAAAGAGTTCGTAGCTTAAGTAGACCCTAATATGACCCATCAAGCCGTTGAAGAACGATGATCTCTTGAGGCATTCATTCATTATGTCTCAAGGATAACATATGAGGAGATGGGCGGAATTGCCTTTGAATATCACCTTCCCAAGAGATGTCGTGTGATGTCTTCTAAATCTAACGACCATGCAGCTTATCCTTACAAGGGATACATTGTTGTTAGTATTCAACATCTTAAGCATGAGCTTAGGTTTCCAGTCCTCATCTACCTCATCGACCTTCTAAATAGGCTAAAGCTTAACCCCTTCCAGTTGACCCTGAACTCTTACTCACAACTCACATATTTAACTTTACTCTTTATTAAAAACAGTCTTTCTCCCCCGAATCCAAAAATCCTCTGCCACCTCTATAATATCAAAAGTTTTGGTGGCATAAAAAATAGAAAGCGAGATAAGATTTACTATCTCGTAGCTCGGCAGACGAGCTATAAAAGTCTCTTACCTCGGGGTGATGCGAATGGCAAGTTCAATGTAGGGGACTACAAATCTAGTTGGTTTTATATCTCTTGTCTTTCCCCTGAGCAGCTTTATAACTTCACTTTTGTTCTTAGTTTAGGTAGATAGAAAGAACAAACTTCTGCGAACTATTTTTTTTTTTTTTGTTATTTTTTTTAACCTTTTCGTTTCATCTCGCATACTTGAAAGGAGATAAGGCCACTCTCACTAACGAAGAGGATGAGATTCTCAAAATGCTTGTGAATTTAAACAAGGTGACACTTAGTAACACCCTTGACGAAAAACTTCTCAGAGTCTATAGGCTAACCCTTTCTCTTGACAGTGAGTTAGTAAACAACAGGAATGACATAGGAAGCAGGGGTGAATTTAAGCTTGCTTCTATGTTCGAGGTTGCTGGTGTGGAAGAAGCTGTTCCTACCCCCACAAGCAATTTCAGCTCCTGCTTCTCAACAGACTCTAAGGATGGTGAAGCTTCCCCTTCGTTAGGCTTCTCCGAAATGTCCTGTCTGGCCTGTAACCCATCCAGCCACTGCTTCTAGTGAAGTGTCCCCCTCGCCACCAGTCGCAGATTCTCCATAAGTCTAAATCCCCACCTCGTAACTAGAGGTGGGTGAAGTTCAACCTAGAACTCCTGCTCGTGAAATTCAAGATGGTCTAAACAAGGGGATAAAAGGAAAATCTATGCCTAATTCTTCCTCGACCAATAGACGACGTGCGGAAAAAGGTAAACAGCCCGAGGTTACAGAGGTCGCGGAAAGAAGGGTTGAACCATAGGTCAGAACTCGAACTAAAAGTGGACTAAGAAGGAGATACCTGAAATCCTTTCTCTACCACTGGCCTGAGATCATGAGGGTTTATAGGGTGAGGGTTTATCTGGTTATATAAGTCGTCATGCGATGCTGGTAACTGACACTACCCTTGACTTCTCTCACGTTCTCGTTCAATTTAAACACTAACTTACTACATTTCAGACCACATTGGGAGCAATGAAACAGAGGTGAGAAATTAAGACTTTTGACGACAAGAGAAGAAAACTCGAGGATGAGTTAAAGAGGACAAAAGACGAGCTCTCATTCATGGCTGTGGAGGTGATAGAGCCAAAAATTCAGAACAATGCCTTCTAATTAAATTAAAGAATGTAGAGGAGGCCAAGAAAGAGGCTGAGGATGCTTTGGTTTGTGAGGAGGGCGATCATGCATATACGAGGTCACGTCTTATTGCCAAGCTTTTCCAACTCCAACAGGCATTGGATAAGGCAAGGAAGCAAGTTAAGACTGTTGAACAGCTATCTGAGGCTGCAATGGAGTGAGCTGAAGCCATTAAAAAACTTGCGGAGGCTGCTCAGAGAGAGGTTGCTCTTCTGATGGATGAAGTTACTAGAGTTAAGGAGGAGGCCGAGATGCGAGTCATCAAAGCTAAAGAGGAGGCAGAGTCAATTACTTGTAGCAATTTCCTCTTCACTTTATGGGATGCTCATCCTGAGCTAGATTTCTCGCTCTTTGGTAAGAAGGGACTCTCGGACGTGGAGAGATTCAAGATGGAAGCCACCTTGTCCTCAATTGTTTTAGACGCAGTTCCTCTAGCTGTAGAGATACTTACTAAGACCTCTCATGATTAGGTCGCAAAGCCTATAGACACACCTCAAATGATATAGCTCCCGACGAATCAGCCCGCCATGATCGAGACACCCAGTAGCCTGCCATGTTAAACTTTTTGTTTTTATAATTTTATGACTTTGTACCCCATTCACCTCGACCTTCAAGGTCATTTGCAATAGATACTTGTTCTAAGACTTCTTTTATTGAGTCGTTTTGCCTCATTACGAGGCTTATTTTTTAATACATTTGTTTTCAATGCTGTCTTGTATTTTGATTTATCTAGGTTTTAGAATTTCCCACAAACTGAAAAGTTAAATAACCATAAATAAGCGATAATGAAACTTGGCTTAAGATCGTGAGGCTGTTGATTTTGATAAGCTTTAGCCCGTAGATTATTGCTCGATTCAAAGATTTAAGTTGGCAGAATATAATAAAATTATCGCAAGCTGGGTAGTGGGTCAGAACCTCGACTACCATATCGAAATGTTGGCGAGCTACGTAGGGGGTCATAACCTCGCCTGCAATAGTGATGTGTTTTGTGAGCTACGCAGGAGGTCCTAACCTTGCATGCCATTGTTATACATTTAAAGCTATGCAAGGGGTCGTAACATCACTTGTCATAGCGGTATTTCTTGAGCTATACAAGGAGTCGTAGCCCCGCCTGTTATAGCGATATTTCTTGAGCTATACAGGAGGTCATAACCTCCCCTATCTATCATAGCAATATTTCTGCGAGTTGTTGGCATGATAGCGAGCTAATAAGACGGAACCTACTAGCTTAATAATTTATAAAATTTGGAGAATGACATATAAAGAAATCAATAGAGCAATCACTCGATGGTACAAGTAATATGAGGAATTTGGAGCTTTCATTAACTTTCAAAAATTGAATTACAAATTATGTACTTAGAGTTACCGATAGTATGGGGAAGGTGCTTAGTGTTCCAAGCTCGAAGAACTTTAGCGCCATTTATATTTGCTAGATGATAAACTTCGTTTCCCAAGTTCTCTCTGATGATATAGGGGTCTTCCCAGTTTGGTCCTAATGACCCATCGCTGATCTTGTGAGCTCCAGGCAGGATAAGGCATAGTACGAGATCGCTCACTTTGAAACATCGAACTCAGGCCTTTCTGTTGTAGTACTTCGTAATCCTTTGCTTATAGATAGCTACTGTCAATCCAATTGTTTCTCTTGCCTCTTCAAGTAGGTCAAGATTTGTAGCAAATAGCTAGTTGTTGTCTTCTAGATTGAGGGTTACTCTACATTGCGAGGTCACTTTTAACTCTGTTGGGATCATGACCTCGGATCTGTATACCATAGAAAAAGGGGTTTCGGTTGTAGTGCTGCAAGCTATGGTTCTGTAGGCCCATAATACCTTTTGTAGCTCATCCACTCATGCTTCTTTCTTTGCCTCCAGCTTTGTCTTTCAAGGTCTACTTTATAATTTTATTCACAACTTCAACCTGGCCATTTGCTTGCGAATGGTCTACTACTGAGAAGTTTTTGACAATCTTCAAGTCGTTGTAGAATTTGATAAACTGATCACTGCTGAATCGGGTTCCATTATCTGTCACAATCTGTTGAATGACCTCGAACCTGCAAATAATATTACTTCACACAAATTTTTCTATCTTTGTAGTGGAGATCTCTGTCAACTCTTTAGCTTCTACTCACTTAGTAAAATAGTCTATAACGACCATATGGTGCTTGCATCTTCCGCGAGCTGTTGGTAGAGGTCCAATCAGATCCATTTCCCAAATCGCAAAAGGTCACGGGCTCACCATTTATTAGAGATAAGCTAGTGGAGCTCATAGAGTCTGGGCAAATCTTTGGCACTTATCACATTTGTTGACCAAGTTGACAACGTCCTACTTCATAATGGGCCAGTAGAATCCCTGTTACAGCACTTTTTGAGCTATAGATAGCCCTCTAGTATGATTCCCATAGTGACCTTCATGTATCTGTTTTAGCACGATCTCGCAGTCTTGACTATCGATGCATCTTAAATGTGGAGTTGAAAAATCCTTTCTTGTACAACATGTTATCATAGATGCAATATCATGCTACTTTGGCTCGCAAGCGACTTGTCTTCAATCTGTCATTCGGTAGCTTCCCATCCTGTAAATAGTTCAAGATTAGGCCCATCCATGAGTTAGGCTGGACAACTATGACCATCATAGAGTCTTTCTCTTCTGTGCTTAGGACTAACATAAATTATACTGGGATAGCTCCTAGAAAATCTGTATTTCGAGTAGTTGTTAGATGAGCTAATGCGTCTACATGCGAGTTTTAAGCTCATGAGATCTGCCTTACCTCAAACTTCTAGAAAGTGCTTAGCAACTCTTGAACTTTCTGGAGATATATAGCCATTTTAGATCCCCTATAGTTCAAGATTAGGCCCATCCATGAGTTAGGCTGGACAACTATGGCCATCATAGAGTCTTTGTCTTCTGTGCTTGAGACTGACAGGAACTCTACTAGGATAGCCCCTAGAAAATCTACATCTCGGGTAGTTGTCAGACGACCTAATGCACATGCGAGGTTTAAACTCATTAGATCTGCTTCATCTCAAACTTCTAGAAAGTGCTTAGCAACTCTTGAACTTTCTGGAGGTATATAGCCATTTTAGGTCCCCTAGTTTGATATTGTTCCCATATATGGCAGACCACAAACTGAAAGTTGTTGAAATTCTTAGCTGCTTAGCTCGCATCTCTCTAGCCAAGCGCAGACCTGTGAGTAGCGCTTCATACTCTGCTTCGTTGTTGGTGGCTAGAAAACCAAACCTTAACGTACAGAAAATCTTATGTCCTTCGAGGCTGACTAGTAGAATTCCAGCTCTAACCTTTTACTCACTAGATTACCCATCAACATCTAACTCTTAAGTTAGACCTTCAAAGGATTCAACTTCTTCTTCTTCAGGCCTCGTAAATTCTGTAATGAAGTCTGCTAAAGCTTGGGTCTTAATTGCCGACCTTAGCTTAAACTTGATATTGAACTGTGCGAGTTATACCGTTTATTTGAGTAACTGACCTAAGATGTTCGATTTTTGAAGGATCTATTTCAGCGGATACTGAGTGAGGACCTCAATTTTGTAGGCTTGGAAATAGGGGCACAGCTTTCTCGATGCGACTACTAGGCAATAGACAAGTTTCTCCATCTGTAAGTACCTGGTTTCGACATAAAGCAGCCTTTTCTCGCACCAAAGCAACACTTAAGACATGTTGGGATACCTCCAAGTATAAGATGAGTTTCTCTCATTCTTTTGGCTTGGATAGGAGTGGAGCCCGGCCCATGTAGTCCTTTAATTGTTGGAATGCCACCTCACATTGCTCAATCCATTTGAAATTTTTAGCCTTCTTCAACATGTCAAAAAAGGGAATGCATGTGTTTGTTGCCTTCGAAATGAACCTGCTGAGAGTTGCGACCTAGCTATTGAGGCTTTGCACATCCTTGACCCGAGTAGGGGACCTCATATCAATCAATGTCCTAATCTTTTTGAGATTGGCTTTCGATCCCTCTGTTGTTCACTATTAAGCCAAGAAATTTCTCAAAGGCTACCCCAAATGTGCACTTGTATGGGTTTAGCTTTATTTAGTAGCTTATTAGAATTTGGAACATTTCCTTCAGGTCGCGCATATAGTCAGCCACCTATTTGGACTTTACCAGCATATTATCCATATACATTTCCATGGTCTTCCCAATTTGCTCCTCGAACATCATGTTGACTAGACATTAATAGGTTGCTCCCGCATTCTTTGGTCCGAAGGACATCATTTTGTAACAATACAGCCGCGATCTGTGATGAATGAGGTGTGCTCTTCATCCTTGGGATTTATAAGGAACTGGTTGTAGCTCGAATAAGTATTCATGAATCTCAGGAGCGAATGGCTAGTTGTTGCATCCACGAGCTGGTCAATTCTAGGTAGGGGGAAACTATCCTTTGGGCATGTCTTGTTTAGATATGTGAAGTCAATACAGGTTCTTCACTTTCTATTCTTCTTCTTTATAAGCACAGGATTGGCAACCCAGGTTTGGTAGTAAGCCTAATTGATAAATTTATTTGCCAACAACTTATCTACCTCCTTTTTTAGTGCGGCATAGCGTTCCCTTATCATAGGTCTCATTTTCTGGCGAACTAGTTTATGGTGGGGGTTAATGTTTAACTTGTGCGACATGATCTTGGGGTCTATTCCTATCATATCTTTGTGATTCTAAGTGAAAACGTCCAAGTTTGCCT
>CM034462.1:37359539-37379539 GCA_019925255.1 Litchi chinensis | reverse complement strand
AGCTCTGAGGAAGCAGCTCGCACCATCCTGTCATCTTACCACAATTTTTCAGCGACAAAATGAATAGTTAAATGACTATATTACCATATGCAAATGCAAGGTCACCAATGTGGAGAACTCATCAGACGAAAGTGTCTTAATTGCGATTTTAGTTGGGCTTCATAAAGATGGGAAGTTGTACGAAAGTATTTACAAATCTCCAGTAAAGGAGTTAGAAGAGTTCTATGAATGAGCTACCAAAGAAATCATATGAAATGAGACATTCAACCCCAAGAAGTCTAATCAGAAGAGTGAAGTGGGTAATTTCAAACAGCTAAAGAGAAGAAGTAATGATAGAAATGTAAATGAAGGTAGAAATAATGGCTTGAATCATCATGTCGCTAAGAAGGCCAGGAGTGGGCCAAGAAATGAGCGCCCTCAGCGTCAGGGTCGCTATGACAGCTACAACATCCTATTGGATATACAGGACAAGATCTTCGCAACAGAAAAGAATAAGGAGGACTTCGGGAAGCCCCATCCTTTAAAGGCCCCCATTAATCAGAGAGACAGGAACAAGTTTTGTACTTAACGTTGGGCGTTAAAGGATGTCATTGAGAGATTAATTAAAAGAGGTCGCCTGAGAGACTATGTGGTAAGACCAGTGGACCCGCGACCTCAACGACAACGACCTTAACAACCACAACAGCCAGCACAGCAGTAACCCCAACGAGCTCTTGAGCAGGAACATGAACCTGGGGTAAGAACCATTTTTATTATACATAGTGGCCCCCATATCACATGTATATCTAATAAAGCGCATGAACGGTATGTACGGAAAGCGAACCATGCCTTGTTCGCAAGTTACAGTGGAGTGGGAGGACCTGTAAAGAAAGCAAGGACGGTCTCGGATGACATTATATTCACTAAGCTAGACGCTAGAGGTGTATATTGGGCTCACAATGATGCACTTATCATCAAGCAAAGATCAGTAATGCGGAGGTGCGACGGATCATGATCGACACAAGGAGCTCGGTCAATGTCATGTGCAAGGGTTGCTTCGACCAGATGGGGCTGGGAGCAGAACAGTTGAAGCCTTCCTCGAAACCTCTTTACTGGATATACCATCACACTAGTGGACCAAATCAGACTACCATTTACACTTGGAGAATCAAGTCGTCAAGCTACTGTGCTGATAGATTTTTTTATTATTGACTACCCCTCAATTCATAATATAGTCCTAAGGAGACCTGCAATTAATGATTTAGATGTAGTCACCTCTACTAGGACCTTCACGGTCAAATTTTCAACCCCTAATGGGATAGGATATGTTCGGGGAGAGCAGCACTTGGCCAGGGGCTGTTATGAAGATGCTGTTAAGATGAGGGTTAGAGGAAAAAAAGTAAACGTGGTTTCGGAGGACAAGCTATGAGCCATGAGCGAGAAAGAGGTGAGTCATGACCTTAACCCCTGAAAGGTGGATGCAGGCAGAACAAATGGGCCTGTTGAAGAGCTTGAAGATGTCCAAGTCAGTGAGGTAGATACAAAAGATGCCTCAAGCTAGGGCGAGGCTTGACTCCAAAAGCGAGAGCCTAGCTTGCTGATTTCCTCAAGGAAAACTTGGACGTTTTCACTTAGAATCACAAAGATATGATAGGAATAGACCCCAAGATCATGTCGCACAAGTTAAACATTGACCCCCACCATAAACTAGTTCACCAAAAAATGAGACCTATGATAAGGGAACGCTATGCCGCACTAAAAAAAGAGGTAGATAAGTTGTTGGCAAATAAATTTATCAATTAGGCTTACTACCAAACCTGGGTTGCCAATCCTGTGCTTATAAAGAAGAAGAATAGAAAGTGAAGAACCTGTATTGACTTCACATATCTAAACAAGACATGCCCAAAGGATAGTTTCCCCCTACCTAGAATTGACCAGCTCGTGGATGCAACAACTAGCCATTCGCTCCTGAGATTCATGAATACTTATTCGAGCTACAACCAGTTCCTTATAAATCCCAAGGATGAAGAGCACACCTCATTCATCACAGATCGCGGCTGTATTGTTACAAAATGATGTCCTTCGGACCAAAGAATGCGGGAGCAACCTATTAATGTCTAGTCAACATGATGTTCGAGGAGCAAATTGGGAAGACCATGGAAATGTATATGGATGATATGCTGGTAAAGTCCAAATAGGTGGCTGACTATATGCGCGACCTGAAGGAAATGTTCCAAATTCTAATAAGCTACTAAATAAAGCTAAACCCATACAAGTGCACATTTGGGGTAGCCTTTGAGAAATTTCTTGGCTTACTAGTGAACAACAGAGGGATCAAAGCCAATCTCAAAAAGATTAGGACATTGATTGATATGAGGTCCCCTACTCGGGTCAAGGATGTGCAAAGCCTCAATAGCTAGGTCGCAACTCTCAGCAGGTTCATTTCGAAGGCAACAAACACATGCATTCCCTTTTTTGACATGTTGAAGAAGGCTAAAAATTTCAAATGGATTGAGCAATGTGAGGTGGCATTCCAACAATTAAAGGACTACATGGGCCGAGCTCCACTCCTATCCAAGCCAAAAGAATGAGAGAAACTCATCTTATACTTGGAGGTATCCCAACATGTCTTAAGTGTTGCTTTGGTGCGAGAAAAGGCTGCTTTATGTCGAAACCAGGTACTTACAGATGGAGAAACTTGTCTATTGCCTAGTAGTCGCATCGAGAAAGCTGTGCCCTTATTTCCAAGCCTACAAAATTGAGGTCCTCACTCAGTATCCGCTGAAATAGATCCTCCAAAAATCGAACATCTTAGGTCAGTTACTCAAATAAACGGTATAACTCGCACAGTTCAATATCAAGTTTAAGCTAAGGTCGGCAATTAAGACCCAAGCTTTAGCAGACTTCATTACAGAATTTACGAGGCCTGAAGAAGAAGAAGTTGAATCCTTTGAAGGTCTAACTTAAGAGTTAGATGTTGATGGGTAATCTAGTGAGTAAAAGGTTAGAGCTGGAATTCTACTAGTCAGCCTCGAAGGACATAAGATTTTCTGTACGTTAAGGTTTGGTTTTCTAGCCACCAACAACGAAGCAGAGTATGAAGCGCTACTCACAGGTCTGCGCTTGGCTAGAGAGATGCGAGCTAAGCAGCTAAGAATTTCAACAACTTTCAGTTTGTGGTCTGCCATATATGGGAACAATATCAAACTAGGGGACCTAAAATGGCTATACACCTCCAGAAAGTTCAAGAGTTGCTAAGCACTTTCTAGAAGTTTGAGATGAAGCAGATCTAATGAGTTTAAACCTCGCATGTGCATTAGGTCGTCTGACAACTACCCGAGATGTAGATTTTCTAGGGGCTATCCTAGTAGAGTTCCTGTCAGTCTCAAGCACAGAAGACAAAGACTCTATGATGGCCATAGTTGTCCAGCCTAACTCATGGATGGGCCTAATCTTGAACTATAGGGGATCTAAAATGGCTATATATCTCCAGAAAGTTCAAGAGTTGCTAAGCACTTTCTAGAAGTTTGAGGTAAGGCAGATCTCATGAGCTTAAAACTCGCATGTAGACGCATTAGCTCATCTAACAACTACTCGAAATACAGATTTTCTAGGAGCTATCCCAGTATAATTTATGTTAGTCCTAAGCACAGAAGAGAAAGACTCTATGATGGTCATAGTTGTCCAGCCTAACTCATGGATGGGCCTAATCTTGAACTATTTACAGGATGGGAAGCTACCGAATGACAGATTGAAGACAAGTCGCTTGCGAGCCAAAGTAGCATGATATTGCATCTATGATAACATGTTGTACAAGAAAGGATTTTTCAACTCCACATTTAAGATGCATCGATAGTCAAGACTGCGAGATCGTGCTAAAACAGATACATGAAGGTCACTATGGGAATCATACTAGAGGGCTATCTATAGCTCAAAAAGTGCTGTAACAGGGATTCTACTGGCCCATTATGAAGTAGGACGTTGTCAACTTGGTCAACAAATGTGATAAGTGCCAAAGATTTGCCCAGACTCTATGAGCTCCACTAGCTTATCTCTAATAAATGGTGAGCCCGTGACCTTTTGCGATTTGGGAAATGGATCTGATTGGACCTCTACCAACAGCTCGCGGAAGATGCAAGCACCATATGGTCGTTATAGACTATTTTACTAAGTGAGTAGAAGCTAAAGAGTTGACAGAGATCTCCACTACAAAGATAGAAAAATTTGTGTGAAGTAATATTATTTGCAGGTTCGAGGTCATTCAACAGATTGTGACAGATAATGGAACCCGATTCAGCAGTGATCAGTTTATCAAATTCTACAACGACTTGAAGATTGTCAAAAACTTCTCAGTAGTAGACCATTCGCAAGCAAATGGCCAGGTTGAAGTTGTGAATAAAATTATAAAGTAGACCTTAAAGACAAAGCTGGAGGCAAAGAAAGAAGCATGAGTGGATGAGCTACAAAAGGTATTATGGGCCTACAGAACCATAGCTTGCAGCACTACAACCGAAACCCCTTTTTCTATGGTATACAGATCCGAGGTCATGATCCCAACAGAGTTAAAAGTGACCTCGCAATGTAGAGTAACCCTCAATCTAGAAGACAACAACTAGCTATTTGCTACAAATCTTGACCTACTTGAAGAGGCAAGAGAAACAATTGGATTGACAGTAGCTATCTATAAGCAAAGGATTACGAAGTACTACAACAGAAAGGCCTGAGTTCGATGTTTCAAAGTGAGCGATCTCGTACTATGCCTTATCCTGCCTGGAGCTCACAAGATCAGCGATGGGTCATTAGGACCAAACTGGGAAGACCCCTATATCATCAGAGAGAACTTGGGAAACGAAGTTTATCATCTAGCAAATATAAATGGCGCTAAAGTTCTTCGAGCTTGGAACACTAAGCACCTTCCCCCATACTATCGGTAACTCTAAGTACATAATTTGTAATTCAATTTTTGAAAGTTAATGAAAGCTCCAAATTCCTCATATTACTTGTACCATCGAGTGATTGCTCTATTGATTTCTTTATATGTCATTCTCCAAATTTTATAAATTATTAAGCTAGTAGGTTCCGTCTTATTAGCTCGCTATCATACCAACAACTCGCAGAAATATTGCTATGATAGATAGGGGAGGTTATGACCTCCTGTATAGCTCAAGAAATATCGTTATAACAGGCGGGGCTACGACTCCCTGTATAGCTCAAGAAATACCGCTATGACAAGTGATGTTACGACCCCTTGCATAGCTTCAAATGTATAACAATGGCATGCAAGGTTAGGACCTCCTGCGTAGCTCACAAAACACATCACTATTGCAGGCGAGGTTATGACCCCCTACGTAGCTCGCCAACATTTCGATATGGTAGTCGAGGTTCTGACCCACTACCCAGCTTGCGATAATTTTATTATATTCTGCCAACTTAAATCTTTGAATCGAGCAATAATCTACGGGCTAAAGCTTATCAAAATCAACAGCCTCACGATCTTAAGCCAAGTTTCATTATCGCTTATTTATGGTTATTTAACTTTTCAGTTTGTGGGAAATTCTAAAACCTAGATAAATCAAAATACAAGACAGCATTGAAAACAAATGTATTAAAAAATAAGCCTCGTAATGAGGCAAAACGACTCAATAAAAGAAGTCTTAGAACAAGTATCTATTGCAAATGACCTTGAAGGTCGAGGTGAATGGGGTACAAAGTCATAAAATTATAAAAACAAAAAGTTTAACATGGCAGGCTACTGGGTGTCTCGATCATGGCGGGCTGATTCGTCGGGAGCTATATCATTTGAGGTGTGTCTATAGGCTTTGCGACCTAATCATGAGAGGTCTTAGTAAGTATCTCTACAGCTAAAGGAACTGCGTCTAAAACAATTGAGGACAAGGTGGCTTCCATCTTGAATCTCTCCACGTCCGAGAGTCCCTTCTTACCAAAGAGCGAGAAATCTAGCTCAGGATGAGCATCCCATAAAGTGAAGAGGAAATTGCTACAAGTAATTGACTCTGCCTCCTCTTTAGCTTTGATGACTCGCATCTCGGCCTCCTCCTTAACTCTAGTAACTTCATCCATCAGAAGAGCAACCTCTCTCTGAGCAGCCTCCGCAAGTTTTTTAATGGCTTCAGCTCACTCCATTGCAGCCTCAGATAGCTGTTCAACAGTCTTAACTTGCTTCCTTGCCTTATCCAATGCCTGTTGGAGTTGGAAAAGCTTGGCAATAAGACGTGACCTCGTATATGCATGATCGCCCTCCTCACAAACCAAAGCATCCTCAGCCTCTTTCTTGGCCTCCTCTACATTCTTTAATTTAATTAGAAGGCATTGTTCTGAATTTTTGGCTCTATCACCTCCACAGCCATGAATGAGAGCTCGTCTTTTGTCCTCTTTAACTCATCCTCGAGTTTTCTTCTCTTGTCGTCAAAAGTCTTAATTTCTCACCTCTGTTTCATTGCTCCCAATGTGGTCTGAAATGTAGTAAGTTAGTGTTTAAATTGAACGAGAACGTGAGAGAAGTCAAGGGTAGTGTCAGTTACCAGCATCGCATGACGACTTATATAACCAGATAAACCCTCACCCTATAAACCCTCATGATCTCGGGCCAGTGGTAGAGAAAGGATTTCAGGTATCTCCTTCTTAGTCCACTTTTAGTTCGAGTTCTGACCTATGGTTCAACCCTTCTTTCCGCGACCTCTGTAACCTCGGGCTGTTTACCTTTTTCCGCACGTCGTCTATTGGTCGAGGAAGAATTAGGCATAGATTTTCCTTTTATCCCCTTGTTTAGACCATCTTGAATTTCACGAGCAGGAGTTCTAGGTTGAACTTCACCCACCTCTAGTTACGAGGTGGGGATTTAGACTTATGGAGAATCTGCGACTGGTGGCGAGGGGGACACTTCACTAGAAGCAGTGGCTGGATGGGTTACAGGCCAGACAGGACATTTCGGAGAAGCCTAACGAAGGGGAAGCTTCACCATCCTTAGAGTCTGTTGAGAAGCAGGAGCTGAAATTGCTTGTGGGGGTAGGAACAGCTTCTTCCACACCAGCAACCTCGAACATAGAAGCAAGCTTAAATTCACCCCTGCTTCCTATGTCATTCCTGTTGTTTACTAACTCACTGTCAAGAGAAAGGGTTAGCCTATAGACTCTAAGAAGTTTTTCGTCAAGGGTGTTACTAAGTGTCACCTCGTTTAAATTCACAAGCATTTTGAGAATCTCATCCTCTTCGTTAGTGAGAGTGGCCTTATCTCCTTTCAAGTATGCGAGATGAAACGAAAAGGTTAAAAAAAATAACAAAAAAAAAAAAAAATAGTTCGCAGAAGTTTGTTCTTTCTATCTACCTAAACTAAGAACAAAAGTGAAGTTATAAAGCTGCTCAGGGGAAAGACAAGAGATATAAAACCAACTAGATTTGTAGTCCCCTACATTGAACTTGCCATTCGCATCACCCCGAGGTAAGAGACTTTTATAGCTCGTCTGCCGAGCTACGAGATAGTAAATCTCATCTCGCTTTCTATTTTTTATGCCACCAAAACTTTTGATATTATAGAGGTGGCAGAGGATTTTTGGATTCGGGGGAGAAAGACTGTTTTTAATAAAGAGTAAAGTTAAATATGTGAGTTGTGAGTAAGAGTTCAGGGTCAACTGGAAGGGGTTAAGCTTTAGCCTATTTAGAAGGTCGATGAGGTAGATGAGGACTGGAAACCTAAGCTCATGCTTAAGATGTTGAATACTAACAACAATGTATCCCTTGTAAGGATAAGCTGCATGGTCGTTAGATTTAGAAGACATCACACGACATCTCTTGGGAAGGTGATATTCAAAGGCAATTCCGCCCATCTCCTCATATGTTATCCTTGAGACATAATGAATGAATGCCTCAAGAGATCATCGTTCTTCAACGGCTTGATGGGTCATATTAGGGTCTACTTAAGCTACGAACTCTTTTGCGACCTTACATACTTTGAGAAGTTGCCTCACCGGTGATGCGAACTTCACCTGAACCAAGCTCTTCCGCACTGGATGAGTCATTGTCTCCTACCCTGTGTGATTGGCATGTGTAACCTGAAGACATCTACACATAAAAGGGTGCAGTTAGGTTGTTGTTACTAGACCATGCCCAAAAGTCCTAAGTTTCTTATTAAGAGACTCCCTAGTCTATAGGTCACAAACGCCACACAGATTGATAAAACTGTAGGGGACTAGACATACAGGCAAATAACCTATGAGCTAATAACCTATGAGCTCATTCTACAGCTCACATGCATAAATGTCATAACAATAAACAAGTTGCAAATGACCAAGCAACAAGATCAAATCAATAAGAAATGAAAAGTTGCAAACATTCAACATTAAGAACATGAAGTGTTTGAATTAATCTCAAACCCAAGAAACACAATGCAAACACAATATGCGTAAAGCAAGAAATCAAGAGCTCGAAGGCCAAATATGAAAACTTACTGTGAATGTTTGCCAAAGGACGAAGAATCTGATCGTCAGAAGTATTGAACCCAAGAAAAACCAGCGCAAGGAAGCAGGATGAAGTGAACAAGAAGAAGGGAGCAATGCGGTGGCTAAAGTTAAAAATAGAAGAATAAAAAGAAAATGAAATGGCTCCACACATATATAAAGGCTGTAGGATCTGCACCTTAGCCGTTCGATCTGGGAGTTGTTCAACCGCCTTAAATCCAACGATGCAGCGTGAATTACGACTTTTATAATCATGGGCCATCAGTTGAGAAACGTGCGCATTAAATGTGCATAGTGTGAGACGCGCCAATGGTACCATCATCCGAAGTGTCGCCACGTGTCGAAGCGATAGGATGGAATTTGAAAAGACGCGGGACGACAAGACGTGACATGTCAGCTTTTACCAGCAGGCTAGAGCTCCCAGTTCGCAGAACGCACTGAGAGTTGGGGGTTGATGTTATGGGTATATTTGGGATTATGTAAATGGGCTGGTAAAAATCCGGTAGAAGCCCAACGACTAATCCAATGAAGTGACCTAGCAAACGAAGGTCCAGTTCACCAACACCTAGTTCGAGCAAGCTCTTAGTTCGTAGGAACAAGCTCGCATTGTCACTATTACTCTCAGGTCGTTGGTCAACCATTATCTAGCTCACTCCATACACAGCTCATTACTCAGAACAAGGTCTAGCTCAAGGTCGTCCAAGGCAGGTTCTAACTCACAGATTGAATAGCTCGTTAAGGAAATTTTCCAGGAAGGTAACAACCTAAATCGATCATGATTCTGCCGTCAAAATTAAAAATAAATTCAAATTTGAATATTGATCGAATCAATCTTTGATATTGCGGAATCTATCCCTGATATTGCGGAATCTATCCCAATTATCGAGGAAATTAGTTTTGGAAGTATAATTAATGTAAAATTCTTTCCTATTTTAATTGCATTCAAATTATAACATCCCGCTCTATAAATAAAGGCTGGAATTTCATTATAACGAATAATAAACAATAGTATACTGTGACTCTGTCAAAATAATCAGAGAACACAGTCGTAGACGTAGGCATCTTTGTTGGCCGAACCACATAAAACTCTTTGTGTAGTCACTGTTTTGCCTTCTCTCTCATGTTTTTTCCTTTGTTTCTCTTTAATTGTAAGTATTGGACTTTAAACTTCGGTCGACTAGATTCCAACGTCAACATCATTCAAGTGACCCACATATGAATTGTTGCACATGGTTGGAAGATAATTAAAAATGCATTTTGTTTTTATTCAAGAGAAAGTAACCATCTTGAGTTTCTCAATTTTGTCAGGAATAACTTTAACATATATATAGTCCAAGGAAAAAAAAACGTTAGCATATATATATATATATACATATTCTATATTACACTTGAATATGTATACATTTGATATATAGATCCTTTTTGATCCTTCAATTTCTAATTAATCAGATCTTAGGATGCTAACCAATTAGTTGAGGATTAAATTCCAATCCTTACATCCGACTCGTTGATAATTAACCAATGTATACATTTCCAATTATACTATATAATGTGTCATATATATATATATATATATATATATCAACTTGTGTCTTCCTGCGCTAATATGCATATAGCTTTTTATCCGAAAACAAATGGAGCTTCATTTTCCTTCCTTAGCCTTCATCGTTGTCTACCTCATTTTCTTGTTTATGGCAGTCAGAATATTACATGGACCGAAAACTAAGAATTCAAGCACAAAGATGCCTCCAGGGCCATGGAGACTGCCTCTGATAGGAAACATGCACCCTCTGATTGGTTCACCACCCCATCACCACCTCCAAGACTAAGCATACGTGTCTCATGAATAAAATAAATCTCATTGTAAAAAAATATATGAACATATCTCATTGTATGGAATAATTAATATATTCTCATCATCATTGATCCAATAATCTACGAAGGCCCAGGCCTGACTATATAAAAATGGATCCACAAAATTGGATCAGTTAATGTCCATGTCCTGTACTCATGTTCTGTTTCTTCCACTTGATTTTTTCCATGGTGATATTGATACGTATTAATATGCAAGTCTCAAACTTCCTCTCAATTCAGTGTTTTATTATTATGTGTTTTATTAAGCATTTATTAGATTTTTTTGAATTTCCTACAAAGTTTGCCCTAACTAACAATGACATCAAAGCAGTCATTTGGGTTATAAATTTATTTTGTTGATTTGATTAGCTGCAAATTAGAAGACCCTAGCCTTATCGTAATTAATGGACATTAATTGTTTCTGGGATATAATGATTTATACATCTTTACTCAAAATGGCACTTATGAGAAAGTAACTTGGCCTGGTGATCGGCCAAGTCCACCCACCTTTACCTCTAAAGCAAGTTGTGGGTTTAATTAGTGTTAATTTTTATCAATAGATGGATCATTTTTTCATAATATGTGGGTAGCCTCCCCTCGTTTACTCGAAAGCCGAGATCCGGATAGAGTCTTAGAATCCTATCTGAAGATCGCCACGGTCACAAATGAGTATATATATATATACATATGAAGGCAGTTACTTTCATCAAATACAAAAGCAATTGTTTCAAAGTCTATCTGGATTGACCTCTGCTGCATCACAAGTGCAATATTTTAGCATGCTGACATGTAATGATGTAAATAACTTTGAATATATCCCTTTCGGTGCTGGCAGGAGAATATGCCCAGGCATGTCATATGGACGAGCCAATGTAGAGCTTCCACTCGCAATGTTGTTGCACCTTTTGATTGGCAACTCCCTAAATTATTCTCGGTTGTTTTTTTTTAATGAATAATTTTGGGAGTGTGTGGGGTAAATCCTGAAATTGTTTTATGAGTTGAAATGGTCCTCTTTTAATTTGGATCGTCAAATTTTTATCCTCTCTAATTATTTTTGGATATTTTTTTAAATGAATAATTTTAGGAGTGTGTGGGGCAAATCCTAAAATTGTTTTATGATTTGAAATGGTCCTCTTTTAATTTGGATCGTCAAATCTTTATCTTCTCTAATTATTCTTTTTTTTTTTGTTTTTTTATTTCAACTTGAAATGATCCTCTTTTTGGATAGTCAAATCTTTCTCTCTAATTATTCCCCTTTTATTTTTTTTCATGTGGGTGAGGAGGATTTAATTAAGAAAAAACTACTCACTAGTTATATTTTATAACGGGAGTGAAACTTGAACCTTTAAACTCTTAAGAATTCAACTTGAACTTTTAATCTCTTATGATTAAGACTTATTAAGAGTTGGTGATGATGTCAATACATTATTCTAAACAATGTTTTCTTTGATTAAAAATGAAAACAACTGGCTTTAACAGCTTTTTTTTTTTTTTTTGTCATTAAATATGTAATTTTCCACTCTAAGTAAAATTTCAAAAGATTTACAATCTGTATAGAAGATCCGTGATCTTGATGATACCCTCAATAGCATCCATAATTCTATTATAAAAGTAATGAAAATATAACCAGAAAAAAAAAAATTTCTAGAAATACAAAATATTATCCTTTGTCCAGATGTATTATTGATTATACTATCACTAATAAATTCATTAAAAGAAACAACAACGTGGACAAATAAATAAATCAGTTATATATGCGCGTTTCGGAAAACAATTCTCATCGAAGTTTTTCAGATCATCAGGAGAACCCTCCCACTAGTTGACATGTACGTTACTCAATCGAAATCAGTCGTCAAGTCAGCAACAGTTATTTTATCTCAAAAGAAAAAATAAGTCAATTGATTCGATCAAAGTCCATTCATTTACTCTTTAAGAAATTTAGTTTTCTACAACCCGTAGTTGGTACCTAGATGTCCAGAAATTTAAACAACAATTGAAAATAATAAGCAGACCTATCAACACAGATCAGCTCATTCGACAGCACTACGAAATTTGGAAGGTAAGCAGACAACAAAAATTGAAAACTGTAAAGGAGACATTTTATATTTAAAAGGTCTAAATAAAGGATACATGGTAACAAGTTAGTCGCAATAAAATTACTACCAACATTTATTAGGCAAACAGGACTGTAGCACAGTGTCCTTCAATTTGCTGATCATCATGGAGGGTCAACTACTCCCCTTAGCAATCCTTCTCAGCTTTCTTCTCTTTGTCTTCATGGTGCTTAAAATCCATCGGACGAGGTCAGAAAATCTACCCCCAGGTCCATGGAAACTACCTCTCATTGGAAATTTGCACCAGCTTGCCGGCTCTCAACCTCATCGTGCACTAAGTGACTTGGCCAAGAAATATGGACCCTTGATGCACGTACAACTTGGACAACTTTCCACGATTGTTGTTTCTTCCCCGGAATTGGCCAAAGATGTGATGAAAACTCATGATGTTATCTTTGCATCAAGACCAGTCAATCTAGCATCCAAAATCTTGGGTTATGATTCAACCTCTATATCCTTTTCCCCATATGGGGATTATTGGAGGCAACTACGAAAAATTTGCGTATCAGAGCTTTTGACCATCAAACGAGTCGAATCTTTTCGATCAATAAGAGAAGAAGAGGTTTCTAACCTTGTTAATTGGATTGCTTCCAAAGCAGGAGGATCACCAATTAACCTTACCGATAAGGTTCACTCATTAATATATGGTATCACTTCGAGGGCAGCCTTTGGTGACAAATGCAAAGACCAAGAACTATTCATTTCAGCTGTCAAGGAAGCCATATTATACGTGGGAGGATTGCAACCCGTGGATCTGTTTCCTTCCATTGTTTTGCTTCAATGGATCACTGGAGCTAGGTCTATATTACAGAAGCTGCATGAAAGAATTGATAGAATATTTGAAAACATCATCAATGAGCATAAGAATAAGCGAAAAGCAATATTAGAGGCTGCAGAGAGTGAAGAAGACCTGATTGATGTTCTTTTGAGAGTTCAAGAGCATGGCAATCTTGAATTTCCATTAACTACAGACAACATCAAAGCAGTCATGATGGTAACCGTTCTTACTTACATAGTGTTTATATATGTTAAAGAGCTTTATATCATTATTTAAGATTTTACTCATTAAGTTTTTAGGTCTATGTGATATATATTATTTCAAAACTAGTTTTGTCAAAAGATTTTCGGTTTGCATCCCCAATATATTATTTTTTCGTACATATATGTTGTATATATCTGCTATTGGGTTTGGTCTACAACCTAAGGTAGGTTACTTAATAATAAATTTTTAGTTTCTAAACATAAATAATCTCCCTTCCAACAGCTGAATTGAATTAGTTTCAAGTCAATTTGTTGATTATATGACTCATATTTATATATGTAATGTATGAGGCTAGTTAATAGAGCGAAAAGAATAGGATGATACGGTATAGTACGGTCTTTGTAAGGGTACTTTCGGGATTAGAGTTTTAATATAAGTAATTGTTATAACTCTATTAAAAATTTAGGTGAAGTTTTTCAGCCGTATAAGAATGAACATAGACACACTATCGAACCATTATAATTTTTTATGTTTTCTCTGTTCTTATTTTATTATTGCATCTCTATTGCACTACACAATTCATCTTCTAAAATCATCAATGCTAAGGGCTTTTCATTTATTTACATTTTTTGCGAACTATGAATGTATTAGCAAAAGCCTTGTAAGATGAATGAGATATAATCGTTGTAATTACTAGAATTTCTCTTTATGTAATCTTGTATGATATGATTCTAAATCTATTTTCATAAATCCACATCCAGGATGTTTTTAGTGCGGGTAGTGAGACATCTGCCACAACCATAGATTGGGCAATGTTGGAAATGTTGAGAAATCCAAGAGTGATGAAAAAGGCACAAGATGAGGTCAGGCAAGTCTTTGAAAGAAATGAGAAGGTCGATGAAACAACGATCGGTGAAATGATATTCCTGAAGCTAGTTATAAAAGAGACTCTGAGATTACATCCTCCTGTCCCTTTGTTACTCCCAAGAGAATGTAGTACCAAATGTGAAATTAACGGATTTGACATTCCTGTCAAAGCCAGAGTCATTGTTAATGTATGGGCAATCAGCAGAGATCACAAATATTGGACTGAACCAGAAAGCTTCAATCCAGAGAGGTTTCTTGATTGTTGTATTGATTATAAAGGGAATGACTTTGAATACACCCCATTTGGTGCCGGCAGGAGGATGTGTCCGGGCATGTCATTTGGATTAGCCAATGTGGAGCTTCCACTCGCAGTGTTATTGTACCACTTTGATTGGGAACTCCCTGTTGGAATGAAGGGTGATGATTTAAACATGACTGAGAATTTTGGACTCACAATCAGAAGAAAAGATGACTTGTACGTCGTTCCAATTCCTTATCATCCATCATCTGTTTCGCTGGACCTGAAAAAGAAAGAGTAGCATTTTTTAACTTTGTTGCATGTAAGTAGTATCTGTTGATAAATAATTGATGTTGTGACATTTAGTTTGTCTAGTTTCATGTCATGCCTCCTTTCATGGAAGCATATGTATCTCATGACTAGTGAATAAATCTCACTGTAAAAATATATATGAATAAATCTCATTGTATGGAATAATATATTCTCATCACCGTTGATCCAATAATCTACAAAGGCCGAGGCCTGAGTATATAAAAATGGATCCAAATGGCCCACACTGAGGCAAAATTGGATCAGTTAATATCCATGTCACGTTCTGTTTCTTCCACTTAATATTTACAAGAGTGATGTTGATTCGTATCAATATGCAAGCCTCAAATTTCCACTCAATTCAGTGTTTTATTATCATATGTTTTTTTTTTTGTTTTTTGAATAGTATTATTATATGTTTTATTAAGCATGTATTAACTCTCAACCATCCTAATTTTACACATTACCTCTTAATATGAATGGTTAAACACTTCTGTTAATCCTAATAGATCAAATATACAAATCTCACAATTGTCAAATGTGTGAATAGTTTTTTCTTTTTCTTTTTTTAATAAATTTAATGCTTCCTCCCCCATAAATAATAATTTTTTTTTAAAAAAAAAGAAGGCATGTGTTAGTTTTTCTGTGTTTTTTGCCCTGGCTAACAACTACATCAAAACAGTTATTTGGGTTATAAATTTGTTTTGTTGATTTGATTAGCTGCACATTAGAAGTGAACCTTCCACCCTTATTGTAACTAATGGACATTAATTGTTTCCGATATAATGATTTGCATATCTGTACTCAAAATGGCACCTGCTTTCATCAAATACAACAGCAATTGTTCCAGAGTCTATCTGGACTGACCTCTGTTGCATCACAAGTGCAATTTTTTAGCATGCTGAGATGTAATGATGTGAAGAAAGCTTGGCATATGTTTGGTAAAAGCACTTGATCAACTCCTTTTTTTATTTTTAGGACACATGTACTTATTGCCCAGGTGTCTATTGTTCCTTCCTTCATCTGGCTACTAGAGTAATTAATTTGTGACAAGTCATTACATACTCCTGTCTTAGCAAGCACATTTGTTCATCCAAACTGACACTAGTCATTCAGGTGACCCAAATATGAACTGCTGTTCATTATTCTAAGATAAATGATAATGCATTTTGTTTTTACTTAAGAGAAAGTAACTATCTTGAGTTTCTCAATCTTGTCAGGAATAACTTTAACATGGATATAGTTCAAGGAAACAAAGAACCTTAGCATACATATACATATATATATATATACATATCCTATTAAACACTCGAATATGTATACATTTGATATCTTAATCCTTCTTGATCCTTCAATTTCTAATAAATTAGATCTAAGGGTGCTAACCAATTAGTTGAAAATTAAGTTTTAATCCTTATATCTAACTCATTTATAATTAAAGAGCCAAGATTACAAGTGTATATATTTTTAAGTGCATTGTAGAATAGTCTTTCAATTTTTAAAGAGTCAGATCGAAAGATATTAACTCATTAGTCGAAAATTAAGTTTCAATTATTAAATCTGAGTTATTGAAAATTGAAGAATCAAGATTATAAATACATACATTTCTAAGTGTACTGTACAATGTGTCATATATATATATATATATATATATATATATCAACTTGTGACTGCCTGCGCTAATATGCATATGAGCTTTTTATCCGAAAACAAATGGGCTTCAATTTCCTTCCTTAACCTCCACGGTTGTCTTCCTCTTTTTCTTGTTTGTGGCAGTCAGAATATTACATGGACCGAAAACTAAGAATTCAAGCACAAAGACGCCTCCTGGGCCATGGAAACTGCCTCTGAAAGGAAACATGCGCCAGCCGATTGGTTCACTATCCCATCATTGTATTTGAGACTAAATATACGTTTGATACAGCTTATCAATTAACCAAAATTATTCTTTTAATGTTAAAAGTTCTACTTTATTATTATTATTATTTTATATTATTTGATTGATATACCAATAGAGTTTTGGAGGGATTAAAAAAGCTGAAAAATATCTACTTGGAGAAGCTCAAATTTTGAGCTTTTTCAAGTAGATTTTTTTGAGTTTTTTTTAAAAATTAAAATGTTTAATCTACCTCTATTTTATTTAGTTAATATCTCTATATTCGTATAACTCTATTATACTTTTTTTTATAACTATAAAAACATAATATTCACTTTCATTCACTTTTTATTTTATAAAAATATCTTGGAACTCCTCTTTAACTGGTAAGTTTTCTACATTTTATGTATTTTTTTTTTCGAATTGGTTTTGGCTGAGATATACTTTTTTTTTTTTTTTTTTTTTTTTTTTATTTTTTTTTATCTTATGTTAATTTTAGGAAAAATGACTTGTCATTGATTCCCATTTCTTACCGTTCTTTCCCGGATATCAAATGAGACCATATTGCATTATGTATTTGCTGCTTTGTGTTAGAAGTAGAGTCTTCAATACATTGTCATGTCATTGTATGTACATGTTACAATGTTAAATATTTTAATAGTTGTTTCCAGCTGCATAAATGGACTCCCTAATCCATCTTTTTTTCTATTTTTATTTTGATATTTGAATCATTATGTTTTGCTATTATATTCAAATGAAAAGTGCTCGCTCTACCACTTGTACTCCCCAACTGATGTGGGATAGACAAATAATGCTTAAAGGTCAAATGTTTAAATCATTAAGCTAGAAGAAAACTTGTACATCTTTCAGCTAATACTTATTTAGCTTGAATTTTCCCAAGATGAATTGATTATGCCTATTCCTAAATTTCAATTTAATATATTTGTTCATGAAAAGTAATTTTTACCACCTCTGCTTTTTTATATCAACATCATCATCTTATTGCTTGATCAGTTATTTTAAACAGTGTTCTCTTTGATTGGAAACAAAATGATTAGTTGGCTCTTATTGGTGTACTCTGCTATATGAACCCATTGTGGCCAAAATTTTCCATCTGTCCACTCTGTGAACTACAGAAGAAAAAGATTATTGATTCTTCCATCTTCAATTATTGAATGTTCAAGTTCATCGAATCATATCAACTCCCCTAAATGTGTCATTTTCAATGTTTTATTCAATGATTTTGACATTGAACAGAGATAACATAGTTTTGTGTAACAAAACAAAATCTGTCATTTTCAATGTTTCATTGAATGATTTTGACATTGAAGAAAGATAACATAATTTTGTGTAACAAAACAAAATCAAAAGAAATAGCAGTAAAATTTGTTGACATCTTTCTATAAAGAATTGCTTTCTAACATATAATGTAGCAAATATTTCAACGCGATAAGAAAATAAGCCATTAGAATTTTCCAACTTATTAATAAATATTTTTCAACCTGGCCACCGGCACAAAAGGTGTTCAAAATATCAACAAAAGACCAAAGCTTTCAAAATCCAATCACTAAAACAAAATGATAACTATGAAAAGAGACTAAATTACAATTTAGTCTACCGGTTCAAAAAAAATTGCAGTCACAATCTCAGTTTGTTGTTAATTATAATTTAGTCTACTATCGTTACAAAATTCCGTTAGAGTTAACTGGAGAACTAACAAAAAGATCAAAATATCCTCACCTTTTTAATTATTTTTCAAAAAAAAAATTAAAATTAAAAAACTAAATAAAAATAATAAAATTTTCATCAATCTTCACTATCCTTCTTAAAATGAATGCTGGCGATCAATTTGAAAAAAAAAAAAAAAAAAAAAAAAAAACTCTAAAAGATGATTATGGGTCTCTCTCTCTCTCTCATTCTTCTCCTTTTTCTTCTTCTCTTCTATTCTCTTTCTTCTTCTTCTTCTCTTTCTCTTTCTTCATCTTCTTATTCTCTTATTCGTCTTCTTCAAACCCAGATGAAATCTAGATTTTTTCGACAATAATAATAATAATATGTGCAAAATGAAAATTTACATATGATGGCAAAAAAAATTCAAACGGTAGATGAGCTCTTTTTTTTAAAAAAAAAATGATGATAACAATAAAATAACAATAACAATAATAATAATAATAATAATAATAATAAACAAATGTGGGGTGGTTGTGGAAAGAAAAAAGTGGTGAAATTTTTATATATATTAAAAAAGGGGTAGGTATGGCGTGAGCTCTGATATGTGTGGGAGTAGTTTTATTTTTTTAATATATATGAGATCAATAATTAAGGTGGTATAATATATATATATATATATATATATATATATATAAAGCAAATCACACACACAAAGCCAAATCCTATAACAAAACAAAAAGTGAAGAAAATAGAATAACAAGCCAAAGAAAAAGAAAACATGTGTTTCTTGTAATAGTCAACAAATGTGATAAAAGGCACAAAAATGAGATTGAAAGAGTGGGATCTGGTCACACAAATGTGTATATATATAATTGAGAGAGTTAAAGATAAGAAACAAGTGGAAAACAAAATCAAATCAAAGAAAGAAGAGAGTAGCTAGTACCAAAGAGATTAGTGGCCATATATTTTAATAAAAATGGACAAGTATCACTGACAGACTTAACAAGCAAAAATCATTTGTTGCATGAAAGGATATTGAAGCATGAAAAATGGATAAGTATCGGGCCAAGTTGAGGGCAATAAAATAACAAAAAGAGAAAAATAATAATAATAAGAAAGCTAGAGAAAGAGATAGGTATGAAAGGAAGAGACGCATTGGAAGAAGTTTATATATATTTATATATAAGGTGGTCTAGTGTGTTATTAGTGTATATATATAAGCTTTTTATACATAAACATGCACAGAATCGGACAACGCACAAAAGAATAAGAAAAATTGTAGTGAGGAGAAAAGCGAGCCAAAGAGAAAGAGGAAAAAAAAAATGAAAAAAATTTGGGTGTCCGATTTATTTAGATAAGTGATTTTTATTTCAATAAGATTTGGAATTCAGGAAATTAGTAAATTTTATTATAAGTTCTAAATTAAGTTTATATGATTTTTGGGTGAATCCAGAATTATGAAAAATCATATGGGAATCCGTTTTAAATCTATATTTGAGCAAAGGAGTTATATGAGTGGATTGTTTTTATTTCAATTGAATTAATTGTTTATATTTATCTATATTTTTAAATTTGATTATTTGTGGATTATTATAGATGAATTATTTATTAAATACTTAATTTCTTGGATTTTTTT
>CM034462.1:37333794-37359039 GCA_019925255.1 Litchi chinensis | reverse complement strand
ATACCCAATAGAGAGTATTGGATGGCTTTGAGAAGAAATGGTGAAAAAGATGTCTTTGTTTTGTTTTTGTTTGATATGCAATTCATGGGATATTTTAAACTTTTAACCTTTTGTTTTATGGCTTCTGTGGCATAACATTATTGGTTTATTATTATTTTTTTTTCTTTTATGATTCATTTAATGATACTAAACGAAAAGAGAAAATTCATTAAAAAAAAAAAAAAGCAGAAAACTGGCCCTTTGTTGTAACTGACTAGCGGATCAACCATTAGTCAATGGGCCAAAGGAATGTTAGTGTAATTATGTTAATTATCAGGATTGAACACAATAAGGAGGAGTTAGTTCAGTTTGTCCTCATAATTTATAATTTTTTAAAACAATTGTGTGCAAAAGGGGTGTGCATTCAACTTTAGTGGGGTGTAAACATTGTCACTCTTGTCTGTTTGTTGTGTTGGGCCGAGTGAAGCGAGACATTCTAAGGGGGAATGTAGGTCTGGGTCCACCGCTTCCATTAGGCTCATGTAGCAATTTTACGATTTTGGGGCGGTTGAAGCAAACCTTTTTAACGTAGTGGGCCTATGCTATCAAGCGTTGCTGTTTTTGTTATTGATGTAGTGATTTTTAATACTAAAAATATCTATTTTTAAATTAATTTTTATATATATAAAAGGCTTGCTAAGTTTAAAAAGAAATTAAAAATATATATACACACAATAAATTGATGTTTTTAAATTTGTAAGAAGGGTATTTTTTGTAAAAATCGACAAATATTTTATAAAAATTATTTAACCAAATAAATATTTCATCAAAAATATCGTATAGTAATCAAAAGATGCACAACAATAGCATATTATTTACCTTTAAAAGCAAAGTTATAGTAAGTTGTTCATCTCTTAGCATTCTATATTCTGTTTTATTATAAATATATTTATGACCATTGGCAAGTTATTTATTAAATATGACATAAACATAAACTAAATTGGATTTAAATATGATTAATTAAATGAATCATGTTAAGGTGAATGATTGGACTTCTCAACATATTATTACATCCTAATTTTGATGCAATTGCACAACTGGTTTCTCGTTGTTTATAGGAGGACCACTCTCATGACCCGCAGTGCTTGATTTGTACTCATAGAACCTCGATCTCGGCGGCACTCCTAACAAAGAAGACCGTGATGAGGATTTTAATTTATTGGCTTGGAAGTACGATGACGAATTGAAGATATCGTTGCGTGAATTGAAATCAGAGCTCCGGGGCTTATCCTACTCCCATGGAGAAACCTACATTGTCATGCAAAACACACGCACTTACCACAGCGTGATTCTTCAAAATTAACAAGATGATGCTCTCCAATATTTAATTATCAGTTATATCAGTTTGTCACTTTAATGTATATTTTGCATTTCTTTTTTTAATCATAGCATCATGTATATAGAACAAGCAGTACCACAATGAGAAATGATAAAATCATATATCATTGGGTATTAGTTATTTATTGCTTAGCTTTTATTTGCTGTTGATAAACTCTATATGTCATCTATCAGCGCTTTTCCTTTTTTTTTTTTTTTTTGCATTGTGTTTGTTTTAACGGATAATGTATAAGGAGAGGGGTCGAGTTCTTAAACATGATGGAATAGAGATTATAGATTTTCTGTTAATTTTTTAAAATTTTTTTGATAATTTAATAATACATCAATAAAAAAAAAAAAAATAGTGGATGTCAATATTATTACATTTTCTCTTTCAAATCTTAGTTTGAGAATCCTTGCTCCATCAAATATTGGTTTCTTATGTGTGGGTGAGGCTCTTTTTCTCGTCATTCCTTTTACAATTTGTTTTTTCATTTGTTATTTACTGTCAAGTAGGAAATCAGAATAAGCAACAAAATCCATTTTGTTAAATAATTAATTCTATGCTCTTTCCTCTTTTATTATTTTTATGTTTGTTTTGTGTGTTAAATGTTCTCTTTCTTTTTTTTTTTGTTTTAAGTTATCAGAACTAATCCGAAAGATAAATCAGGACTAACTTAATAATCAACTGATGGCATAATCTATATAAATAGTTCCCATATGACTCTGAATCACTCATATCTAAGTGGGAGGTAATCCACATAAATGGAGAAAACTCCATCTTTTGTTAATTAAGATGGAGTGTGCTGTCTGTTGAACCCATTACTGAGAAGGGGTTGCAGCTTTTACCACCCCAACTATCTCACAGCACGATGTTTGTTTTGCTTCTAGAAGTTAATTTGCAAAAGAATTTTAATTTTTAAAATTAATTGTCCTGTCTTAATTAATAACTTTGCATCCATATATATATTTATATAATATATTTTGAGTAAAATAGGGTGCGAAAATTATTAATATCTGCACCTATTGGTTTGATTGCAAATTATTAAAGAATCTAGCTTTCTATTCAACAAAAATCGCAGTATACTAATATTTAAGGTTTGGTTAAAAAAAGAGAATTAAAGTATCTGTTGACGTCCGGAAACGGTCAACCAGAGATTCTGGGGTCCAGACGGCGAACTTGGTAATTAGGATCGGTTGTACTGGTTGAAAGACAGTAAATGATGCTATTAATGAAATGCTAGGTTGGTGGTGATTAACTCAGGTGAAGGAATGTCGGTCTTGGTTGTTGGTCGGATTCAATAAGGTGGTTAGTAAGCAATTAAAGAGGGAGAGAGAGAAAGAGAAGATACACAAGGATTTTTACGTGGTTCGGTGACTGCACCTACGTCCACGGTCACTCTGGAATAATTCCGGCAGAGTGACAGTTCTCTAGTGTGTTAAGCTTGTGTGTACAGTGAAAATGTCTCCCCTCTTTATAGAGGAAGGGAGCTCACAATAAAATAATACAAAGGAAAAGTCTACACGTTATAGGCAACGGCTAGTTTCAACTAATCCTGACATTGCCATGCTGCATTAATTGTAAAGGTAATGATGATTTCCTCCCTGCACAAGTCTGCATTAATTATACCTGCAGAGGTCTTCACTTCATTAAATGCTACTGGGTAATTGTGTAGGCATTTTTTTTGGCGGGAAATCATGGGAGTTGGTAACTCTGACATCTTGCCATGCACGGTACCTCTTGAGGAAAACTTTGGGTCAGACAGGGGGTGCGTCCTGGAGGAAAGAGAAGGCGGCCTGGAGGTGGACGCGAGATCGCGAGCTCGCGACCTCGCGGGCTCCTCGAGCTGAAAGCGGTGGCAGGAAGTCATGTTGAAGAACTGTTGCTGATTCGCGATTTGGGCGACCTCGCGGGCTGGGCTTTCAGTTGCTGGTCTCGTCTTTGGGCTTTCTGGGCCCTTGCTTCTGTTCAAGCTAAATGGGTTGTGCACTGGCCCATTTAGGCCGAACCAGAAAATGGGCATAACATCAAGCCCCCCAGCTCTCTGTGCGTTTTGCGGACTGGGAGCTGAACTAAACACGCGATTGGCGCCCATTTTCAAATCTTCTGGTTCCGTTTCAATTTTCGTACTGTAACTGCTGACACGCGGCATCCATTCAGGCGTTGGAGCCGAAAAACGTGTCTCGGGACCGTACGCATTAAATGCGCACGTCTTGTAACTGACAGACGTGATGGCGTGTGACCGAGATCGATGCCCAGCCGTTGGATCTTTGACGGTTATACCTTTAAGCTGGATCGGACGGCTAGGGGCGGACGGGCTGGCCTATATAATCCACAGGTCTCCTCATCTTCTTCTTTTTGCTTTCCTGGTACAACTACAGCTCCATTTTTTCTCAACTTTTCTTCGTTTCTGCTTCTTCTGTTTTACTGTTCACCGTCGACCACCCTCTTCGGACCCCATCACTGCAAGAATCAGCCACCGTGCTCAGCAAACCGTACTCAGTTTGAACAAGGTAATCCTCATCTTGCTTTGCCTTTTTTGTGTTGTGGCACGATTCGTCTCTGGTTAGGATTGTTGTTTTCTGCCTCTGTACCACACCTGTTGGTCCCAGTGGGCTTGTTTGGCCCTTGGGGGGTTGCTGTGTTGGTTGCCTGAGTACCTGTGTACGCTAGGGGCGACCTGTAAACATAGGGTTAGCAATCATGTAAATTTAAGGTGATATAGTACCTGGCGGATTCGCGTCTCTGGGCCTTTTCCGGTCCTTAGAGACTAGGCGCGCGACCTGACAAATAGGACAGTAGCCTTAGGAGTTCTTTTTCTGTGTCTCGTTAGGATCAGTATGCTGTAAGCGTTCTGATGTCATTCCTTCTGTGCTGTAGATGTCAGGTCGTTCGCGCACAGGTCGGGGCAGGACTGCTGCTTCCAGGAGGCAGGCAGGTCGCCAGGGTAGCGAGGCTGAGGCTACGACCTCGCGAGCTGGTCCGTCAAGCGAGGAGATCGCAGGAGGGGACGAGGTCACTGAGGAAACAGACCCCCCTCCCTTTAAACCCATGTTCTCGCTGCTCACCTTTGAAAAGTTGGAGGCTTGGGCCCAAGAAGTAACCATCCCCTTGGGGTGCAGGGCTAACGTTCCCGCGGGCACTGATCAAGCCGCTTATCCCCCTGCGGGCTTTATTGCAATCAGCAGAGAGCATATGGAGCTCGGTTTCAGGTTCCCTATCCCTGGTTACCTCAGGGATCTGCTAAACAACCTCAAGCTCGCACCGTTCCAGCTGACCCCAAACTCATACGCCCACTTGACCACCCTGGCTGCGGCGTTTCGTAAGTACGGACTAGGATTTCCCACACCCCGCATCATCCGCAGCCTTTTCAGCTTCAAAGCGATCTCTGGAAAGGAAGGGCTGTACTACGTCACTCCTCGCCAATCTTCTGACTATAGGGAGTTCTTGCCTCAGAGCTGTACTAAGTCAAACGTAGGGGAGTACAAGTCCAACTGGGCCTGGTTCACGTGCCCCTCGATTGCTGGGCTGAATAACAGGAGTTTCGTGGAGGAACCTAGTAGGGACATGAGCACTCAAAACAACATCAGTAGCACTATTCATATGCACAAATATGCATAATGTTTATTTACTTATTTATTTATTTATTTACGAGCTGACTTTTACTGTGCAGGCGTCGCAGCTCCTAAGTATAAACTCAGGCAGGACGAGCTCGCTATTCTGAACTCTTTCAAAGCTGCCAAGAAGCCAGAGGAGGACCATTTCCCTTCCGGCAGCGAGCTGGTAGATCGGGGTCTAGCACCATCTGTTACAATCCCTCTGTTGAACACAGCCCGGGACCTGGGAATAAGGGGGAGAACGAACGAGGTCGCTTCCGCCCTTCCTGATCCTACCCAATCAGAGTCAGAACCACAACCTCTGCAACAAAGATCACCGAGCACGAGCTTCACCACCAGCACTTCATCGGATAATATGGGAAGAAGGCTCACCATGTCCGTCCCTCCCCTCAGGTCAGTTCCACCTGCTGAGCCGGCCGAGGTCGTCAATGTGGACGACACCTCCTCAGAACGCTCTCAAAGAGCGCCCTCACAAGCTGCTGCAGTTGCCCCCTCTCCGACCAGGGCAGCTGCAGCTCCTCAAAAACGGGCTGCCCCACCCGCAGGACGGAGCTCTCCTCCAGCCAAGAGGGCCACAGTCTCTGCCGGGGGGGATTTACCTTCGGAGCCAGAGTCCGAGGCCTTGACCAGGAAGAGGAAAGGGAAGGCCATAGCTCCACCACCACCTCCAAAGCAGAAGGGCTTCGTTGCCGTCACTTCGGTCGGTGGGGTCGTCATCGGACGGGAGCCAGGTACTGGAATGCCAGCACGACCGGCGAGGTCTGCAACAGTTGGACAGGCAGATTCTGGCCCTCCTCCTGATGCAGTCAAGGAGATGGAATTTTTCAACAGCTTCGTGGAGCTCGTGCCTGAAGTGATGGGAAAACGCAGCCCGCAGCTACAGAAAGAAGAGCTTACAGGCCGTACTTTAGCGACCTATATAGCTCGCCAAGCTGCGCTGGTAAGGTTTATATCCTGTCGTACTTCAATTCTGATTTTCCTCTTCCCTTTTTTTTTTTTTTTTTTTTTTTTAAAAGGATCTTGTACCATTTCTTTTGTTGTTTCAGCTCGGTATGGCGTCTGCAAAGTTAGTAAGGGAGGCAGACATTCACATCAACGAGGAAGAGGCCTTCAGGATTTCTCAGGTACAGTTTGATGAGGAGAAGAAGTTGCTGCAGGAAGAAATCAATCTCCTTCAGAAGAACTATAGTGAGCTTTCTGCCAAGCTCAAAGATGCTGACGCGGCCTTGTCGCAGGAGACTGCTCGCAGGGAAACTGAAGTCAGCAAGGCCCAAACAGAAATAAATCAGCTGAAGGGAGAGCTCGCTGGTGTAAAGGTAAAGCTGCAGGTTGCTGAAGACAAGATAAGTCAGCACAGCTGGGATTTGGGAGCGGCCAGAGGGAAGCTCATTAGGTCCGAGGAGATGCGGGCTAAAGCAGAGGCGAGTCTGGCTCAGACGAGGGAGAAGCTGACTCAGACCGTGGAGAGTATTGAGGCCAGGGTAGCTCGGGAGCGGGATAAGATCGAAGAAGAGGTCGAAAGGGAGTTTTTGTACAGCATGTGGGAGCACTATCCGAACTTGGACTATTCTTTCTTTGGGTCAGAAGGGGTCCAAATGATTCGAGAGTTCGTGGAGCTGACTGCAAGTGCTCGGAGCACGCGACATGCTGATACTTCCTCTGCTCCTCCAGATGATCCACCTGCTGACCCAGCCCCCTTGCCGGAGCAGGTCCCTGAGGTACCTCCAGCCTTAGAGGATCCTCCCTTGTCTGAGCTTCCAGCACAAGCCCCTTCTGATTTGCCAGCTCTTGAGTCCGCCCCTGAGGCAGAGCCCCCAGCAACTACAGTTGATCCTGCTCCATCAGACGAACCTGCTGATATTTAGAGCATTTTTTATTTTGTCTGCTCCTTTAAATTCTTGTAATTTTCTTTCATTTGTTGGAACTCGTAGACGAGCTCGGAGCTCAGATTTATAAGATTGAATTCCCTGCACAATTTCATTATTTTGCGCAAGTATGGATATGCATATGATAGGCAGTTAGCAGACAATAATCACACCATTACAAGTGTTAAAATTTGTTAAGTAAATCACAATCGTGAAAATTATACTCAGCTTCGAACTGACTAACTGCAATCAGCGATCATACTAATATACCAGCTCGTAAGGGCTTGGACTCAGCGAACAACTTGGTTAAACAAGGCGTCTTATAAGCCTTAGAAGATTGGCAAGAACTTACTGTTAGTGAGGAGCTCGGAATTTACTTGTCCTCTCGGTTTTAATAATATCGAGCGTGCTTGTTGGCAGCATTTTCCCAAACTTTGGGATTTTAACTCGTGGGTTCATTCGTAGTTCAGGAATGAGCTAAATTGGTGAGTCCGCGGGCATCCTTATATATGAGAGGCGTGGCCTTACCCCCTCCCGCGAGGTCGCGGGGCAATTAATACGCGAGTCCGCGGGCATCTTTATATATGAGAGGCGTGGCCTTACCCCCTCCCGCGAGGTCGCGGGGCAATGAATACGCGAGTCCGCGGGCATCTTTATATATGAGAGGCGTGGCCTTACCCCCTCCCGCGAGGTCGCGGGGCAATGAATACGCGAGTCCGCGGGCATCCTTATATATGAGAGGCGTGGCCTTACCCCCTCCCGCGAGGTCGCGGGGCAATTAATACGCGAGTCCGCGGGCATCCTTATATATGAGAGGCGTGGCCTTACCCCCTCCCGCGAGGTCGCGGGCAATTAATACGCGAGTCCGCGGGCATCTTTATATATGAGAGGCGTGGCCTTACCCCCTCCCGCGAGGTCGCGGGGCAATTATGGCTGCGAGCTAATGAATGAACTTGATGCTTGATGTGAACCTCCGTTAGTGAGGGTAATACGGATGAATTAAGCATCAGTTGATGAGGCGTTCTCAATTGAGGCCTTTTGTGGAAACTTATTGCCAGAACATGGTCGTGGCTTTGGCCAGCCGTTTCATGTGAGAATTCGGGTCTGCGAGAGATTCCTTGGAATTTGTACAGATATCTTCAAGGAATAAGAACATGTATATAAACATATATGAGAATAGATCGCAGCTTGATCATTCTGAGAAAGAAATTTCATTAGCTTTGCTCTTTTTAACATGTACATTTGCTGGCTTATCCAGCCTGCTTTCTGCATCACATATGACATATACAACAGAAAACAGGTGAAAGCATGTTTACAGACAATCGTCAAAAAAGAATCATGTACAAGGTTAGAGCGAGCTGACAGTTCTTAGGTGTAATATGGCCGCAAGTGTTCAGCATTCCAGGCTCGAGGTAACTCAGTCCCATCCATGCTGGCTAAATGATAGGCTCCATTCCTCAGATCCTGCTTGATGAAGTATGGTCCCTCCCAGTTGGGCCCGAGTACCCCCTCGCTTGCCTTGCGAGCTCCAGGAAGGACTAACCTGAGCACGAGGTCTCCGGCTTTGTAGCTTCGAGCTCGCACCTTCTTGTTGTAATACCTGGCAACTCTTTGCTGGTATACTGCTACCCTTAGGCGAGCTGTCTCCCTTGCTTCCTCGGCTAAGTCCAGACTGGTCGCGAGTAGCTGGTCATTGTCCCCAGGTCGGAACGAGGCCCTTCGCTGGCTGGTCACTTCAAATTCTGCCGGTATCATGGCCTCCGTTCCATAGACCATAGAAAATGGGGTCTCACCTGTGGAGTTGCGGACTGTCGTCCTATAAGCCCAGAGGACTTTCTGTAGTTCATCAGCCCAAGCCCCCTTTCTTGCTTCTAACCTGGTCTTCAGATTCTGTTTGATGATCTTGTTCACGGCCTCGACCTGACCATTGGCTTGAGGATGGTCCACGGCCGAGAAGCTCTTCACGATTCCGAGCTCATTGCAGAAACCTATGAACTGATCGCTGGTGAATTGAGTCCCATTGTCTGTGACGAGCTGCTGAGGGACCCCGAACCTGCAGATGATATTGTCCCACACAAACTTTTCTATCTTCGTTGTGGAGATTTCTGCTAGTTCCTTAGCCTCGGCCCATTTGGTAAAGTAGTCCACAGCGACCACCGCGTGCTTGCAGTTTCCTCGAGCTGTGGGTAAAGGCCCGATGAGGTCCATTCCCCAGATTGCGAACGGCCATGGACTCACCATCTGCTGGAGGTAGGCTGGTGGAGCTCGCGGGACCTTAGCAAACCTCTGGCACTTTTCACACCTCTTTACCAGATCTAAGGCATCTTGCTTCATGGTTGGCCAGTAGAACCCCTGTCTGAGAGCCTTCTGGGCCAAGGACAATGCTCCTGCGTGGTTCCCACAATGACCTGCATGGATATCGTTTAGCACTACCTCACAGTCTTCATCATCTATACATCGCAGCAGCGGGGTTGAGAATCCCTTCTTGTATAACCTGTCGTCATAAATGCAGTACCGGGCTGCTCTAGCTCGGATGCGGCGAGCTTCCAGCTTGTTCTCTGGCAGCTTCCCCTCCTGCAAGTAATTGATTAACGAGCTCATCCAGGAGTTAGGCCGAACCTGTATGATCATCATTGCACCTTCGCCTTCGATGCTTGGAACTGGTAGGAATTCCATAGGAAAAGACTCAAGGAGATCTGCATCTTGGGAGGTCGCTAAGCGGGCAAGGGCGTCCGCATTGAAGTTCTGCGCCCTGGGAATTTGGTTCACTTCAAACCTCTGGAAAGCCCCCAGTAACTCCTTGACCTTTTGGAAATACTTTGACATCCTTTTCCCCTTGGTCTGATATTCTCCCCTGACATGGCAAACGATGAGTTGAGAATCGCTGAAAACCTTTACCTGTTCAGCTCGCACTTCCTTTGCCAGGCGAAGTCCGGCGAGCAATGCTTCGTACTCGGCCTCGTTATTGGTAGCTTGGAATTCAAACCTTATGGCACTCAGGATTTTATGGCCTTCTGGGCTGATCAGCATTATTCCAGCCCCCGAGCTTTGCTCGTTAGAGGATCCGTCCACATAAAGCTCCCAAACTCGGTCACCTGCTAGCTCCTCGTACTCTGGTACTGGCCCCGTGAATTCCACAATGAAGTCTGCGAGTGCCTGGGCCTTGAACGCCGTTCTGGGCTTGAACTCCATGTCGAACTGAGCGAGCTCGATGGCCCACTTGAGGAGTCTGCCAGAAGTATCTGCTTTCTGAAGGACTTGCCTGAGAGGGTACTGCGTGAGGACCTCAATCTGATGAGCTTGGAAGTAGGGACGTAGCTTCCTGGAGGCAGTTACCAGACAGTACGCGAGCTTCTCCATTTGTGAATACCTGGTCTCTGCATCAACCAGCCTTTTACTGATGTAATATACGGGCAGCTGCATCTTATCCTCTTCTCTTACCAAGGCCGCGCTGAGTGCGTGCTCAGAGACTCCCAGATACAAGAATAACTTCTCTCCATCCTTCGGCTTGGACAGGAGAGGAGCTTGGCCCATATACTCCTTCAGCTTCTGGAATGCCTCCTCGCAATGCTCATTCCATTCAAAGTTCTTGGCTTTCTTTATGGCTTCGAAGAATGGCACACACCTGTCAGTAGCTTTTGAGATGAAACGGCTCAAAGCCGCGACCTGGCCTGTGAGGCTCTGCACATCTTTGATTCTGGAGGGGGACCTCATTTCCACGAGCGCCCTGATCTTTTCTGGATTGGCCTCTATCCCTCTGCTGTTTACCATAAAACCAAGGAACTTACCAGATGCTACCCCAAATGCACACTTCAGCGGGTTTAACTTCATCCGGTAGCTTCTGAGGACTCTGAACGTCTCATCCAGATCGCGGACATGATCTACCGTTTTCTGGGACTTCACCAGCATATCATCTACGTACACCTCCATAGTTTTCCCAATCAGGTCTTGAAACATGGCGTTGACTAGACGCTGGTAGGTTGCTCCTGCATTCTTCAGTCCGAATGGCATCACCTTGTAACAGTATAAGCCCCTATCGGTGACAAAAGAGGTGTGTTCCTCGTCCTGCGGGCTCATGGGAATTTGGTTGTATCCTGAGTAGGCGTCCATGAAACTTAGGAGTTGATGTCCCGACGTTGCATCTACCAGCTGGTCAATCCTGGGCAATGGGAAACTGTCCTTTGGGCAGGCCTTGTTCAGGTCGGTGAAGTCAATACAAGTTCTCCACTTTCCGTTCTTCTTCTTCACGAGGACTGGATTGGCGACCCAAATGGGATAACGAGCTTCCCTAACGAACCCGTTAGCTAGCAACTTCTCGACCTCCTCCTTCAGAGCTGCATAGCGTTCTGGTGTCATTGGCCTCCTCTTCTGTCGGACTGGCCTGTGCTGGGGGTTTATATTCAGTCGGTGACACACAATACCTGGGTCTATCCCCACCATATCCTCATGGTTCCAGGCAAAGACATCGAGGTTTCTCTTCAGGAATTCTACGAGCTCGGTCTTCACTTCTGGCAGCAGATCTTTTCCTATCTTCACATATCTTTCTGAGTCCGCCTCACTGACTCGCACATCCTCTAACTCCTCAACGGGTCCTGTGGCCCTGTCTGCATCCACTTCGCGGGGGTCTAGGTCGTCACTCACCCCACTTTCAGAGGCAGCTCGCGGTTGGCCACCCGAGACCACATTTACTTTCTTTCCCCGAACTCCCATCTTTACTGCATCTTCATAACATCTCCTGGCTAACTGCTGCTCGCCCTTGACACAGCCTATTCCATTGGGAGTCGGGAACTTGACTGTCAGCGTTCTGGTCGAGGTGACCATGTCTAGATCATTCATCGAAGGTCGCCCCAATACCACGTTGTATGCTGAAGGACTCTTGATAATAAGGAAGTCTGTAAGAACTGTAGCTTGTCGTCCTGGCTCCCCGAGGGTGAGAGGTAACTTGATCTGGCCGATTGGTACCACTGCATCTCCCGTGAATCCATAGAGGGGCTCCGGCGAGGGTATCAACTGCTCAGCTCCTAAACCCAACTGGTCATAGCAGTCCTTATACATGACGTTGACTGAGCTGCCAGTGTCGATCATTATCCTCCGCACCTCGACATTACTGATCTGAGCTCTGATTACAATGGCATCATTATGGGGCCAGCGCACTCCCCTCTCGTCCTCCTCCGTGAACACAATGCTGTCTGAGGACGCCTTTGCCCTTTTGGTGGGTCCCTCGACTCCTCCATATTCTGCCAGTAGGGTATGGTTGGCTTCCCGGACATACCTCTGGTGCGACCTGTTAGATGTACCTGCCACATGAGGTCCACCGTAAATGGTAAAGATCGTTCTTACAGCGGGCTCGAGCTCGGGCTCTTGAACCCGCTGAGGCTGCTGCTGCTCGGGCTGCTGGTCTTGCCCCTGAGGTCGTTGGCTCTGAGGTCGCCTTCCAGCGGGCTGTATTACATATTCTCCTAGGCGGCCTCGTCTTATGAGTTCCTCGATGGCATCCTTCAACCGCCAACAGTCTGATGTATTGTGCCCGTTCTCGTTGTGGTAGGCACAGTATTTCTTCGGGTCCCGACGTCGGTTAGGGGGTCCAGTCGGAGGTGGCTTCCCAAAGTTCTCCCTGTTTCTTTCTGCGGCGAAGATCCTGTCCTGCCTGTCCGATAACAGACTATAGCTGTCATATCTGTTCTGGCGCCTGGGCCTCTCCATCCTTGGCCCTGGCCTAGCTCGCTTTGCCACTACATTGGCCGACTGGTTCCTCGGCTCCGCTGGCCTGTCACCACCAGGATTCTTCCTTTTCTCACGATGGGAACCACTTGCTTCACCCCGCTGACCACTGGGTTTTTTAGCCCTAAAGGCTTCTTCCCATCTGACTTCTTTAGCTGCCCTGTCGTAAAACTCCCCCAGATCCTTCACAGGGGACTTGTATATGCTTTCATACAGCTTCCCATCTTTCCTGAGCCCTGCAGAGATAGCTGTTAAAATACTCTCGTCAGAGGGTGTTTCCACATTACTCACCTCTTCTCTGAATCGAGTAATATAGTCCTTTAGGGATTCATTTTGTCTCTGAAAAATGGTTGCGAGGTGGCAGGCTGGTGCGAGCTGTTTCCTTAATGCCTTATACTGGTCCAGAAACCTCTTCTGACATTCTCTCCAGCTCTCGATGCTGCGGGCTGGAAGGCGATTGAACCAAGCTCGCGGGGCGTCCCCTAGAGTAACTGGGAATACTCGGCATTTGACCAGCGGGTCATCTGTCTGAAGATCCATCTGCACGTTGAAGGCATCCAAATGGTCATAGGGATCCGTTCTGCCGTCATATTGAGGGATACTGGGGAGCTTGAACTTTGCTGGTAAAGGCACTGTCTCGATCTCCCGAGTAAATGGTGCTCTGCGGTTGTCCCGCTCTTCCCCAGTCCGGCCTCCGGGTCGGGCTTCCAACTGCTGGACCCTCTGCAACAACTCTTCGACTACTGGGTCCTGGGTCAATGACCGCCGACTGGGGTTCCATCTACTGGTACTCTCCTGCTCCCCAAAGTAACGGTTCCGCGACCTACCTTCTTCACTGAGTGCTTCTGCGTGTCTGGCAGCCCTCCTCGGCCCGGGCTCATAACCTGCACGATACCCGCGGACTCGCTCTGGCCCTCGACTACCTTCCTCGCGTCTGGCGCCCTCGATACTTGCCCTCGCCCTTATCTCGTTCTGGCGAGGTGGGATCCCCTGCTCTTGGTTCCGCTCTCTGATTCTCCTTGGGTGCAAGTTCGAAGAGCGGGCTGATCCTTCGGTAAGCGACCTCTCCCTTATGGCTACCCCTTCTGGAGTTGGTATCTCTTCTGAAGGTCGGCGGCGAGCTCTGCCTGGAGGTGCTGCATTTGCCTGCCTCGGCGCCACGTGGGCTTGGACTTCCACCAACGCCCTCACCGTTGTTGTCAACTCCCTCACTGCGTCCTCCAGAGCTCGCTGGCGCTGTTGCCATTCCTGAGCGACCTCGTTTCCTGAAGGTGAAGCGCTCTGTTCTTCTTGGATTTCACGTCGTTCTTCTACTACTCCGACACTCCTTGTGGCCTTAATCCTGGCCATGGTGGACAAGTATAAATAAGAATAAAGTAATGAATAACTGGAGATTACCAGGTCGCAGTTGGGCCCTCCTTCTAGCGCCAAAAGATGTTGACGTCCGGAAACGGTCAACCAGAGATTCTGGGGCCCAGACGGCGAACTTGGTAATTAGGATCGGTTGTACTGGTTGAAAGACAGTAAATGATGCTATTAATGAAATACTAGGTTGGTGGTGATTAACTCAGGTGAAGGAATGTCGGTCTTGGTTGTTGGTCGGATTCAATAAGGTGGTTAGTAAGCAATTAAAGAGGGAGAGAGAAAGAGAAGATACATAAGGATTTTTACGTGGTTCGGTGACTGCACCTACGTCCACGGCCACTCTGGAATAATTCCGGCAGAGTGACAGTTCTCTAGTGTGTTAAGCTTGTGTGTACAGTGAAAATGTCTCCCCTCTTTATAGAGGAAGGGAGCCCACAATAAAATAATACAAAGGAAAGGTCTACACGTTATAGGCAACGGCTAGTTTCAACTAATCCTGACATTGTCATGCTGCATTAATTGTAAAGGTAATGATGATTTCCTCCCTGCACAAGTCTGCATTAATTATACCTGCAGAGGTCTTCACTTCATTAAATGCTACTGGGTAATTGTGTAGGCGGTTTTTTTTGGCGGGAAATCATGGGAGTTGGTAACTCTGACATCTTGCCATGCACGGTACCTCTTGAGGAAAACTTTGGGTCAGACAGGGGGTGCGTCCTGGAGGAAAGAGAAGGCGGCCTGGAGGTGGACGCGAGATCGCGAGCTCGCGACCTCGCGAGCTCCTCGAGCTGAAAGCGGTGGCAGGAAGTCATGTTGAAGAACTGTTGCTGATTCGCGATTTGGGCGACCTCGCGGGCTGGGTTTTCAGTTGCTGGTCTCGTCTTTGGGCTTTCTGGGCCCTTGCTTCTGTTCAAGCTAAATGGGTTGTGCACTAGCCCATTTAGGTCGAACCAGAAAATGGGCATAACAGTATCCAAAAAAGAAAAGAGAGAGAGAGAGAGAGAGAGAATTAAAAAAAGAATCCTACTTTCGTACAAACAAATAAAAAATATATATATATACAAAGTGGTCCTGACATTACATTTCCAACCAAAAATAAAAAAAGTGGTCCTTAAGTTTGGGAGTGAGATAAGGAGGGAATATAATCGTTAATTTACTGTAAATGATAATTAATTAAACATTTAGATTTTAATAAAATCCCAAAAAAAGGGACAATGTATTTACTCAGTCATTATATATTGTGATGTCACAGATTAAGTTGAAGTATAAATGGGACCATATTAAGCTTACAATTTTATAATATCAATTATTACCGTCACTCATTGCTGTAATAATCTAATTATTATGGTACTACTCCTGATTATCATGTTTCATGAAATAGTTAGGGTCACAAGTTGTTAGATGTTATAGTATGGTAATATTGAGGTGCCTTTAGTAAGGGGATGAGTTATGATTAGATTGGGGTGTACCTAACTTACAGAAGCAGATGCATAACATGTGATACTCACATGATCAGATACTAATAATCCTATCAGAGGCTGCCATCTGTTAGTTTTGTTAGGAGTTAGTTAACATGAATGTACTCTGTTATATGTAGCTTCGAGTCACTTACTTTTGTAAGACAATATACACCTTCTTGATTCTATGGAGAAGTAGTTTCCAGTTTCTTCAAGATTCCATGGTGTGCTTTATGTTAACAGATTTGTCTTGCAAGTTTACACTAGTCAAAGAAATTCAAAGAGACACTCCAACAAAGGTTATTTTTTATTATTATTTGGAATAACAAAAGATTATGCTTGGACACAACAAAAGTAGCAATAGAAATTCCATTAATTGGCATATGTTGGACAAGGAATAAAGAAGTAATAATTTACATCCACGATGAAAAGAAGGGATTTTTTTTTGGAAAAAAAGGGGGAATTTGAAGGATGCTTTTTACGTGATCTTCATATATATTCTTTTTTTTTTTCTTTTTTTTCTTTTTTCTTCAATTTGGATTGTGACTTTCTCAATGCATGAAATTTTCCCCACCTTCAATAACTCATATGATTATCTCTATATACTAGATAAGCTAGTTAAAGTCGTGATTCTAATATTATTGATACTTGCTTAAGTTTTATGCTAAATATGATAATTTCAGATAAAGAAAATTACTCATGGTTCCTTGGCTTTCATGTTCCAGGGAGTAAACAGTGTCAGGTCAAATTCTCTTTTATCAAGAAAAAAACAAAAGAATTTTTTTTTTTTTCACTTACTTTTTAAAAAAAAAAAAAAATTAACCCTTAAAATAAATTATTTTTATTCTATATTCAAATTTACCAAACTACACATAAATCAAAATTTAAAATATACAAAATTTAAACTTGATAACCGATTTTTACTAGACCATAAAATCCAGTATCAGATTTTATGCACTTGGTATCAAGTTATGGTCCCATATAACCTGGTACTAGATTTTATAGCCTATTAAAATTCGATTGTCGTCTTTAACATTGTATCTCAACGAAAACCTCTATTTTTAAATTAAATCCAATCAAATCTAATTCTAAACATCAATACCCAATATCCAAAACACCAAAAAAATTAAAAAATCACAAAAAAAAAAAAAAAAAAAACCTCCCAATAAAACTCAACCAATCAACAAGGAAAATAAACAATCTAATACTATGAGTAATGAAATAGAAGAATAAGGTAGGCAATGGCAATTTGGGTAAAATGGGTATATGGTATAATTAATTAATTTGAAGGATTGAAACGAATATTTTTAAAAATATGGTAAAAAACGAATATTGACATTCTTGTATTTTTTGTATTTTTCACGAGTGAGTTAGGGTGTTAATATCTATTACACAAAAAACCAATTAGCTCTATGTTATCGAGAATTGTAATAACTCATAATTTTATTAAGTAAACATTAATTCCTAATCGAACACAAGTCACGGAAATTTAAAGCCATTCTCCGACAAGTAAACTACACTCCATTTTTCAATCAAAATTCCTATGTTCATATTAATATTTTCGTGTATGGACACTTATGGAATTTTTAATTAAATAATGGGTCTATGGAGAATTTTTTGAGTCACCCTAAAATAAGTTACGTCATTGTTGTGATATCAACTTATGCTATCATTGCCTTAGCATTCATAAATAATAGATAAGATACTTTTCTCAAACATATACATATAAAAGATACCATGACAAAAATGCATAAGTTGTCTGATGGGAAGCAATCTTATAAGTGCTATCAGACCACATTCGTAGCAATCTTGTAAGTGTTAACTTGAGAAAAAAGCTTCATCGAGGACAAAGAATTTATTGTGCAATTAATATGGAGATTTTTATGCGATCGATCACTTGAGATGCAATGACGATATTAAGAAATAATTAATTGATTAATAATTTTTGGAACTTTTGAATTTACAATTTTTTTATCCTTTTACAAAAAAAAATTGAATATTTGTCTTTTTACAAAATTTTTTTTAATCTTTTTAGTTATTCAATAATTATATATTTAATTTTAATTTTTTTTTAATATAGTACTAAATAATTGAGTTTATGTTTTATTAGCACCAACTAATTGTGAGTTTTGATAACACCATTTCACTTTCCATTGTTTTTAATGACAAAAATATCCTAATTTTAAAAATATCAGTTTCGGAGTTGAAAAATAGAGAAGCAAAATGGTTGACCATAGTCGACTCTCTGGCGCACCAAAACCGCCTCTCTCTCGCCCACCTTTTCCTTTCATTGTTTGTTCTGCCACTGGAAAACCAATCTGTTCTGCTACTGAAACTCATGCGGCAACCACTCTCTCGTTAATCCGGGATCAAAGGAGGTTCTATGTTTGCATCAAAGGGTACAGACCCCCTATTTTGTTGAAACATATACATGAGATATTATTCACTCTCTAGAATTTGAGAAACAATTTTGTTAGTCAAAACCCTCTTAGCTTTCACGTTCGCGAACTATTCGCGAACCATCCGTTGGTGAACTGGTAGGTCGCGAAGAGTTCGCGAAAGCGGTTTGCTTGTCGAAACTGATTTTAATGTGAGTGCTTAATACTCTATTTCTATATATATGATATATCATTTGCATTGTATAAGCTATTCAATATATGTTGCTCTGTTTTTCTTCTTCAAATCAGAGGCTCCCTAAGCAGATTTTAATGTGCTTGTCGAAGGCGTCGAACATGACGCCTTTCATGACGTAAGAGCAACATTTGTCGAAAAAAACAAAAAACAAAAAATTATCACTTAGTGTCCCCAAAAACGAGTTCAGAACCGACGCAAGAATCATTCACAACATCAATATTCCCACCAATTCATATAATGTTACAAGCACAAGCACGCATTTTGAGACGTAAAACTTATAATAACAAAAAGTTACAACTTGGAGAATCCAATTATATTACCACCAAAACATGAATGAAGTAGCAGTAATCACAAAGAAAACAATCGCAAAACAATGCAAGCAAGCAGGTAAAGACTCACATTAGAATTGGTGTCCACTTTAATATCAGTAGTGATGTTCTTGTTCTTCAACTAAGTGCTCACATCAGCCGCAAACAGCTCACCCTTTTTTATCCCACCTAGTTCGCGAATCGTGAACTGCTTAATTCGCCAATCGCGAACTCCTTGGTCGTAAAACTGACTTGTACGTTTAACTTGGTCGTGTAACGGGCTGTCATTGTGGCAATCTCTTGGTCTTGTAACAGCTCATGTAACAGAAAAATTTTTGTAAAACACACTGTGGCTGTCATTGTACAGGAACTGTCTCTTGTACATTTAACAACTCATGAACTTGGTCGTGTAACATGCTGTTACATTGTGGTTGTCATTGTAGAGGAACTCTCTTGATCGTAAAACATGCTATCATGGCCGCTCGCTGCGGCAAGTCTTCTTCTCCAAAACGTGCTCTGTTTTTGTTCTTGGTTTATTTGTAACACTAATTCTGCAGTAATTTTATCTACAACTTTGATGCATAATGAGCTGACTGGGAAGCTTGAAACTCCGGTACTATAAGTTTCAACCTTATATACAACAACTCAAAGTTAATCATACATTATGCGTAACCCAGTTGTAAAAATGAGTACTCAGTAGCAATTGGCTCTTCTTTTTTTTATCTCAGATTCACTACCTAGTTTGTCTATCTTATTCTAGCCTACCTGGTGAGTACTCAATAGTTGGTCGTGACTTTGATGAATTGGTATCAGAGGAACGAGTTGTGTAGCTGTAGCAGAGATGGAGCCAGAAGCATGGACGGTGTCGCTAACGTCTTGCGAGCGAAGAAGAAGAGAGTTTAAAAACATTTGAACTTGAAAATTTGAGAAACAGATTTATTGATGAGCAGTATTGATTTTTTACGTGGAGAGGAGATAGTAAAACTCAAAAGTAAGTTATTTTATTTGGCACTGGTTAAACAAAATGCCGGTTATTTGGTGCAATTTCGCACCTGTTTCCGTGTTTAATTTTTGAATTTTTTTGGTATTGACGCATGGCCTAACTAATTTTAAAGGCAAAAATACTCTCACCACCATTAGGATTGACCAACTATTAACTTACGTCGGGACTAAAATGACGAGGTTGTTAATAATTTAATGATGATGAGATGATAAATTAATTTACATTTAAAAAATCAAAGTTTGCTAAAAAATTACGAATTAAATTGAAATTTACCCTCTTTAAAAAAATGATTTTATTTATTTATTTTGATTTTGAAATCGGAATCGAAGGTGGATAAATTGGCAATACCTTTAGAATTTTAGAAGGCGAATATTATATTACTTCATTTGTAAGGTGTCACCCTTGTGCAATGTTGCGGAAATCGCTAACCGTTAATCGACCGGCAAGGCAACGGTTAGCGATTTATCGGTAACTCGGCGATTAATCGGCGATTAATCGGCGAGTACTGTTCACTGACAAACCGACGGTCAAATTGGTCAAACCTGTAAAAAAAAATTAAAAGTTTTCTATAGAATCAAAAATTCAAAATATAATCATATAATCACAAAATATCATTCAACATTCAAACCTATCTCTTACAATCTCCAAAGCCACTTTAACACAATCATATAATTACAATATAATAATATGTTATATAATAATTAATATATATTATATACTAAATATTTTAAAAATTTTGGCAATATAACAGCTATTTTTTCAATAATTCCACCTGTAATACACAAAAATAATAACACTTCAAAATATTATCACATCCCAATTCCCAACAACTACTTAGGACCTCCGGACTCCGGTCCTTCATTCAATCTCAAACACAACCAACATTATATATAATATAACATGTCAAATACTAAATAATAACATAGTAAATATGAAATAGCAAGCAAAAAGGAAAAGTCCAAAATGTAGGTTAAGGCCCTAAAAATCTTAAGGGCAAGGAGGATGCAACCACTCTTCGTCTTCATAATAGTCTTCCATAACTTGTTCATTATCGGATTCAAACTCTAAATCAATGTTCTTCTCCCCCTCTTTTTCACCTTCCTCTTCAGAATCAAAATCTTCATCAAGTTGTCTCATTTGCTCTAAATCGGACCCTATTTCATCATCAACATCACCACTAGGAACAAGCCATCCTTGTGCATCGGTAGCATCAACATCAGTTGCTAATAGCACGTCGACATTCTTCTCAATTTGCCTTTGCTTTTTGCGTAGCAATTTTGAATTGAATTGAACAAAGACTAGATTGTTTAATCGGCTTATAGTTAGTCTATTTCTTTTCTTCGAATGTATCTACATAAAATTTAAAAATCAAAGTTAAATAAATTAGTAAATAACTAATATTTAGAACATTAAAAATATGTTCTTACCCATTCAAAATTGCTCCAATTTCGTTCACATCCAGATGAACTAGTGGTCAACGAAAGAATTCTTCCTGCGACTTTTTTCAAGTTAGGTGTTTGGCTTCCAAAGATATTCCACCATTCAACTACACCATAAAAAAAAATAATAATTAGTCAATTATAGAACTAGTTCTTAAAAGATATATTTTCATAATTATAATACTAAAGATATAATCTATAATAGTAATTTATAAACAAGTAAAACAACTCTAAATTTATGTGAATTAGAACATTTAATATTTTACCCGGATCCGTAGAATCATCTTCACATCCTTTAACGGCCAATAGTTTTCCAAAAGCACCATCTTTTATCTTATACCTTGGCCACTCATGCATGATAATTTGATGTTGAGAGGATATATCATCATGATAAAAAGTCTCCAAACACTCCATTAAGGCTTCCATCAACTCACTTTCAAGGGAAAGTTTTGGATCCTTGTAGTGGTAATAAGGGTTCAATAGAAAGGCCGTCATGTGCAACGAAGAATCTAACCGATCTTTCATTTTTCCATCAATTATTTCAATGATTGGTTGATAACTATTTTCAACATTGTTCAAGGCCTCTCTAATATCTTGCTTAGCCTTTCTTAATTCTCCATATAACCATGGCATTGATGGCTTTCGATCCCCATCCACTAGTCTCAACACTTTTATCAAAGGTGCACAAACTTTAAACAATTTGTCACACCATTCCAAAACCCGAAGCTCATCACACAATTGTATGCCAATTTCCCTTTAGCACTTTGTGAGAATTTACACTTATCCCATTCTTCACTACTAAACATTGTCTTCAAAGCATTTTTCTTATCCATCAAGCTTTGTAAAGTAAGGAATGCGGATGCAAATCTAGTCTTTCCCGGCCTTACGATGTCCCTCTTCTTTGTAAAAGACCTCATCATTGCCAAAGTTTTATGATGAGCATAAATGAAAATCGTCAATTGTTTTGCTTGGTCAATAAACTTGCTAAATCTCTGAAGCTTTCCAATACTTTCAAGCATGAGATTGATGGTGTGAGCAGCACATGAGGTCCAAAATATGTTTGGCCTCTTCTCCTTCAATATCTTTGCCGCAGCCATATTGTTACTAGCATTGTCGGTTACTACTTGAACAACATTTTCTGGTCCAACTTGTTCAATACATTCATTCACGTATTGGAAAATGTGTTCAGCCGTGTGTGCCACATCGGAACAATCTTTAGAAGAAATAAAAGTGGTTCCTACCCTGCAATAATCAAACATCAATAAAGCATTATTTAATAAATTATCAAAATGATCAATTATAGATTTATAGTATCAATAATATAGACAATGTAATGATGTATAGACTATAGTTGATAAATTCTATGCAATTCATACCTGCAATTTACACACAAATTCATTATACTCCTCCTTTTTCTATCCGTCCAAGCATCCGTCATAATTGAACAACCATTTTGAGCCCACTCTTCTTCTTGCCTCTTAAACAACAACTTGGTCTCTTGCACCTTTTGAGGCAAATATCGCTCTCCGATTTCATAACGCGTTGGAGGCCTATAACCCGGTCCAAATTGACCAATTGCTTCACAAGCCCTTAAGAAACTATCATTATCAATAGCATTCCATGGAATGCCACTCTCAAACAACCAACTAGTCACCCATTTATGCACTTGATCGGTTCTCTCTTTAAAGAGTGTTTCGTTGATGTTTTGTTGTCGCATTAACTTCTTTGAGCCTTGTGACAACTCCGGATTAATTTCATTTGCGAATCTATCAATAGGGCCAACAAAATGACGCTCTTTCCTTACCCCTCCAATCTCTACTTCTTCCATCTCTACTTGTTCTCCAATATTTACTTCCCGTCTCTTTAAATTCTCCTCAATCATCTTATTTTTTTTCCTATTTTTTATTTCCATAATTGCATTTTTACATTTATTTACATCATCCGGTAGTGCCTTTGGACATTTAGCCACATTTCCGGATATGTGGCCCACGTGTTCTTTCAACCTATATATCCCTCCGGACATAACCTTCCCACACAATTTACATTTAATTTTTTCCAAACTCTTCCCATCCACCAACATCCCATACTCCCATCCAATATCATCCGAATTTCGCTTGAGAGATTGAGCAGTGGAAGCTCCCGAAGATGCATTATCATTCGCCATAATTCGTGAATATCAAAGTATCAATTAACCTAATCATCCAACAAATATTGAAGCATTTCACAACCACAAATAACACAACAAATATTACAAAGAATATAAATAATTAAACATTAATACATTACATAACATAACATAATTATAATTTATAAATACATAACAATTTCAATACCTACAAAATCAAAACTTGGCACCCAAAAAATAGTCTCAAAACCAAAAAAAAGAAAACAACAAAACAAAACAAAACAAAACTCTCCCCACAAAACCAAAAGCAACACAATATATGTATATTTCTATAAAATTAAAGATCTTGAATTCTTGATTATATCAAATGAAACAAATGTACAAAACAAATCAACAACAACAACAACAACAACAACACAATTTAAATTTTGTGAGTACATAACTAACATGAGTGACAAATAATCAAACATTAGATTAGTATATTACAAAGAATTTAAACAATAACTATTCAACAACAATTTCAAATATATATATCCTCACAAATCATTAAAAATCATCATCCAAACTCAATAAACAACTCTTACTCTTAGCCTCTTAGACCTTAGCAAAAAACAACAACAAATTCATTCTTTTAATGTCAATATATAATAAAAATTACTACTTTATGTGTTAACAACTTAAAAATCACAACTTTCAACATGTTTCAAGTTTTTCTTTCTTCAAATCACTATTTTAACTTTAAAAACATCACTACATTAAGCTACATTGATATAAAAAAAAATTACAAAACTTAAAAACTAAAAAAGACCTAAAACTAGAAAAAAAAAAAAAAAAAAAAAAAAAAAAGGGCTTAAGACATACCGCCGGCGGTCGGTGAAGACGCCGGAGACGGCGACGGCGAGGCGGCGAGCAGCTGACGGCGGCGAGCAGACCTGACTTCTGCAATAAGTTTGGTGTTTTGTGGTGGAGGAGAAGCACCTTGGAAGACAAGTGAAGCAAAAACCGAAAGCTTCTGCAAGAAGCTTTCGGTTTTTGTAATCTGAACCCAAAACGACGTCGTTTTGGGCTGTCCAAAACGACGTCGTTTTGGGTTAAATAAAAAAATTTAAATCAACCCAAAACGACGTCGTTTTGAACACTCCAAAACGACGTCGTTTTGGGGTTGCAGTTTTGAAAAAAAAAAGCGCTGCTCGGCCGAGTTGGCGAGTCGGGCCGAGTTGCCCGATTACTCGGCCGAGTCGACCGATTACTCGGCAGCACCGATATTCGCCGCCGATCTGGCCCTTACCGGACCGGCCGGCCGCCGGTCACCGATTTCTCGTCGGAAAATCGTCGATTTTTGTCGATTTTTGCAACACTGCCCTTGTGCTGTCATTATTTTAGTATTCCTATCAGCTGCCTGATTCCCAGAAATCAAAAGTTTATATCGTTGCCTGATTCTCGGAAATCTTATTAAAAGGGATTAAGCAAATGCTTTAATTATCATAAAAGGGAAAAATCTAAAAAGACCCTTAAATGATAAATAATATCAGTTTATCCCCATTTTTCAAAATATTAATTAAAAAAACCCCTACTGTATACGAACATGGTTTCCATCTAAATTTTAGTAGTTTTATGACAAAAACATCAAAAGACCAAAATATCCTTATTATATTGAAAAATTGAAAAATTAAAAAACAAAACAAATTAATCAATTATCAAACTATCCTCTTATAACCAAAATAAAATAAATTACAAAAATAAACAAAAAATTAAAAATCTTTTTTAACTATTATTATTTGTTAAATTGAATTAAATTAAAATAATTTAATTCAATTTCTTATATTATTAATTAATTATAATTTTTTTAATAAAAAACAATCTCAATCGTCCAATTGTAGACATCAATTTTTAAAATATCAATATTCCTAACAAATATAATAAATTAATATATATATTTAAAACAGATGAGAGGTTTGCGTTTGAATCCAAATCTTCAACATCATATTAATGATCTGAATTCAAAGCCAGATCTACTAACACAATAAAAAAACTAAAAATAAATGAAAAAAATACAAAAATACAAAGTTTCCAGATCTTGAAATCATGTTCAAGATCTAAATCACAATCAAAGTCTCCCAAAAAATACAAAAATAAAATAAAATAAAGCACTCCATCCACCAATAATCACAAAAAATTCCATAATTTCTCTACAACCAAACACCAAAAAAAGCAAAAAAAAAAAAAATCCATCCGGATCTCTCCATTTCTCCCTCTTAGTTGGCATCGCTAAGTAGGCCACCGATCATCCTCGCTGAAGACGACTGATTAGGACCTTGAGAATGAGATCAAAGAGTACGAGTGGACCACTTCCA
>CM034462.1:37275949-37333294 GCA_019925255.1 Litchi chinensis | reverse complement strand
TCCATTGTATGCTAAGTACAAGATTTCCATCACTGCAGCCCCAGATGTGACCATCAAGTATGCTACAATCTGCTCAAAATGATGTTACATACATTAAGAAATTAAAGCAAGGTCGAATTCGAATACGAAGAATAGTGAGGAAGTTGAAATTAGACCTGGTCAGAGACGAAGAATAGCCAAGCTTTTGAGACTAGGAATCTGATCCATGTGGACACAATAGCAACAAATGCATAACCAGCACATATAGCACTGATGTAAACCATGTACCTATAAAACAATTCTTCATTTCTTAGAACATAGAGAACATAAAAACAAAGCTTGACTATTAAAAGGTGTGAATATAGCTCTTACTTGAGTCCCAAGAGGTTGCTATACTTCAATATACCAAAGCTGCTGTTGTCTTGTTGGTTGGTCACAGTTAACCATATGGTTGCAACACTAAGAGGAATCACAGAAAGCCTAAGAAAACAATCAATCAACTTCAACATCGGTGGATGATTGTTGGAGCTGGATGGAGTTTCAGAAGGATTTCCTCTCATTTTTTGAGGACCTTCAAGTGAAGAAGAAGTGGGGTTTTGTTGAAAAAAAGAGGAAGAGAAAGATGAGAATGTTGTTGGACTAAGTTGGGAGATGTGTGGAGATAAAATACATGACCCTTTAACAGGCTTTGAAAAGGAAGTATTTGAAAGGGTCTGGAGGGATATTGGAGTGACTAAGCATAGTGAGATGAGTGAGAAGCAGTGGGGTTTGCCTTTTTGTCAGTACAGAAAAAATGCTACAGTTTCTTTGGTATTATCTAGTAGAAAGGACACGATTGATTCCACATGGTTTCAAGGCCGTCTTTTTCTTTGTTTTTCATGCTTAGACTAAACTCAATCGGTTGGAAACCATCTTCTACATGTGTAAGCTCATGCTAAGAAGCATTCTGAACTCCATCTTCCTTACCTCATCGTGATGTAAACATCCAGATTGGGACAATTTATCTGGTAAACTATAACTTGGTTGGGTAATGTTAGTTGGGTAGTGTTAGCCCTATATCCGTTGAAAAAATATGAATTTATATTAATTTATAAGATAAAAGTATACCTCCATTTCTGAAGTAGCTCTTTTGTAATGAAGTTAGACTCAAATCCTTTTTCTAACATGACATCAGAGGTAAACCTTTTCAATGATAAATTGAACTCTGTTTAAGTTGCATTATTCAAATTCAATTGTATAGATATAAATACTGTCAAATGAATACGCTATGTATGAAAAAGGGTATTAGATAATCCCACATCTTTTCAAAAAAATGAATTTGTATTAATTTAGAAAATAAAAATAAACCTCTGCTTATGAGCTAGCTTTTGTGATAGAGTTAAACCCAAAATCAACACTTATACTAGAGCAAAAGGTCTAAAGAACAAAGCAACAGGAACTTAATTGGCAACGAAGCAACAGTGACTTAGTTAGTTAGAGTGCTTACGGTGGGAACAAAAAATATAAAGTACAAGATAAATCTTCGAAGAGATACAAGTCATGAGTTGACACACCAAAAAGGGCACCTACACCACCATATCGAAAGCTTTAGCATCAAGAAAAGAAATTATCAAAAGAGAGAATATTCATCACTATTTTATTTACAATCACAAAAAGGATACAGATCTGTCAAAAGCAACACAAAAGCCGCTGATTTATGAACTAGAAGGGCAGCAAAAGCTAATCCCGATATGAGTACATATCATGAAGTTGAATAATAGCTATGGCACACTTACAAAATACCCCCACAGAGAGAGGGGCACATAAAGAATGGTTACTACAAACTCTTCCTTCATTTAGAACTGCTTTTGAGTTTTCTCCTAATCTAAAATTGAGTAGAAAATCCCAGCTGCTAAAATTTTTCCTCCTCCCATGTTTTGTATCCGTCTCAATTTACGTGTGACGTTACATTACAGTTCTCTATACCAACATGCCTGGAAAAACCTGATGCCATTCACTTGCTTCTTCCTGAGTTTGGAAGAATTGTTTTGTTTTTGTGCCCTTTCTTTTGCATTTAGAAACTTGCACTCCACAAAGTATTCTCACCTTCCCCACACCGCCGGTGAACCTCCTTCATCCTCTCAGAAGACTTGCAAACCCCACTGCAGCTCCAGTCGAATGAAGCAACACAGATGTTGCCTGCCTGAGCCTTCCACTCACAATCTGCGGTAAATATTCAAATCATTAAGACTTTCATATCCAATCCACATTCTGGCTTTACAACATATAATCATCATTTCTTCTGCCTATCTATTTCATTAAAGTTTGAAACATGCACACAAACGTTACATAGACACACACAGTGAAGACAAAGGACACGGCGGTGATCAGTCAATGCCAAAACCATAAACCAAGAGCAAAACAATTATGTTAAAGAAGTCTTTAAACTATGCCAAACTAGGATCCGGTAACCAAAATCTGCTCAAAGGTTGTTGTGTTTTCCCCTTAGAAGACAAGTAGCCTCCACCAAAATCATTCACAAAAATGGTAGATCTGATAGAATAGTAAGAGAGGTGTTGTTTGTCATCATTTAGCCAAATGTGAAGGAATACTAATCAATTATCCTATTCTGCTTTTTGGAGAAAAATATTTCCACTAGCTTCTTTTATTTGGAATAAATTTTAGGCTTCTTATTTCCCATAAATGCAGTAGAAATTCTTGGTAAATTTAAGATTAACACACAGCTGTATTAGTTTTTGAATTTACCAGGTGGGGTACCACAGCATAATCTCCGGTCATCTATGTGCTCTGCATCCAATCCGATAAACCATGATCCTAATGAAACATCCTCATTAGCATATTTGTGTAGCACATGCCTGGATAATTACCATTTAAAAAGGAACAAGTCAGCGAAGAAATACTTTGGACTCATAGAATAAAGCCAGAAGTTCTTCAAAAGATCTGGTAACTTACTGGTTAATTGCTATATAAGAAGCCAAATCTCTAGAAATTGCATATAGCTGCCCTGTAGCATGACGGAAGTACTTGTTTCCTTCTTCACCAAATTTCCAGTACTCAGGTTCATGGTACCTCACCCCCCTGTCCACAGAGAAAACGTAAGAAAGCAGCGGGAGATGAGAAACCGAAAGACAAAGCCTTAAAGCCTTTTAAATGTGATGAAATGAAAATGTAGAACATGCTTGGCTTACTTTTGAGCCAGGACCAGACCAGACTTCATGCAGCCTATATAGACCCTGGGTTTTGATCGATGTCTAGCCAATGTTGCTCCAAGTGTTGCTGCAAAAGCATAATAAATAAAATCTTTTGCAAGAGATCAAACAAAAAACAATTGTGCAGATATTGGGCTAGTGAAAACACATATTCACATTTCATTCTAATCATCCTCAATATAAAATTTGGTTCAAGTAAAACATGATCCTCAGGCCAGTTTTGCAAATACAATGTATGTAAACTACAAGGTTCACAAAAATATTAAATAAAAAAGTTCTATTCCCTTAAGAAAATGAAAGTATAATTTGGGAGAATAGGTTTTCATGATCTACATGTGAAAACAATAACTAGTAAATAAGAAAGTTACCTATATTTACATGCACATCATCATCAACTTTAACATAGAAATCTGCATTCCACAAAGTGACAGCAGTAGCAAAGTATATCTTCGTCTTGGCTGACAATTCAAGGTAACCTTCAACATGCTCCTGTTAAAAACAATTTAAAATTTTTAAAATTTATTACTGTGTTCTAGTCATTCTTGTTCTATATATACCAGCTCACAACAAAAATTCTCCAAACTCTTTGCTCCAGCATATCTTCAGAAAACAGAAGACATAGAGAAAATGTGAATGAGGAAACAGATAGAGATGCTTTACCAGCCTCAAGAAGTCACCATGCTTTTTGTCTTCTGCTTCAATAGCTCTATCAAGGATACCACCAGATGTAGCACTAATCACGAAGCCAGCAGAAGAAGACATATGTCAGATATAGGCATCGAGATTGTTTTCAATTTCATTAATTGAGAATGATATTACTTTCAGAAAAACGACTTGGGCCTAACTCTACCACAAAAGTTAACTCATGAGTAGATGTTTACCCTCACCTTATCAATCAATACAAATTCATATTTTTCAACCGATGTAGGACTACCAAATACCTTTCCTTATGGGCAGTGTGCCCGTTCAACAACATCTACATCCATGCAATTGTGTTTGGGTCATATAACTTAAATAGAGCTTGACCCATCATTGAAAAGGCACAACTCTAATACCATGTTAGGAAAAGGGTCTTTAGCCTAACTCCATCACAAAAGCTAACTCATGAATTGAGGTTTACCTTCACTTTATAAACCAATATAAATTTATATTTTTCAACCGATGTGGGACTATTTAACACTCTCTCTCACGTGCAACGTATCCATCCAATAGTACCCACACCGATGCAATTAAGTTTGGGTCATGCAACTTAAACAGAACCTAACCCATCGTTGAAAAGGCTCAACTTTGATACCATGTAAATTCAATAGCTTTGATACCATGTAAATTCAATAGAATAAATGCTTAAATATATCATGAGAATCTCACTAACATAACAACAATAAGTGTCTTACAAAAGTTGCCAACATAAGAAGAGCAGCTTTTGTAATACACTTCTTGTTGCTATATTAGTGAGATTCTCATGACCTGTTTAAGCATTTGTTTTATTGAATTTACAAGTACAAATCATTATTAAATTAAACTACTGAAAAAAATCAAGAGTCAACCGACAACTATGAGATCAAATATGAGAGCTTATAAGAATAATACTATCCCTTGCTTGACTAACATTTTCTAAATGCTTTCCTTCAAGTGCAAGATCTTGCTCGTTTTTGATGTGGGATTTGATTTGTATCAGTGCAAAATGCTTACAAAGTTCATTTGGCACCGATGCAAATTGGAATGAGTGCATTTTGCACTATTGCAATGCAAGATCCCACAGGATAAAACGCGTGAAAATCTTGCACCCGATAAATGAACTACGAAAAAATTTTATAAGCGAAACATGTCTACAATGCAAACTTGTCATCTTACATATTATTATTTCATAGGTTTGCAAGTTTACATACGTCTTCTAGAACTTTTTCCATGTACAATGATACTTAATACTTAAAATTATGAATACCTTGTAACACGTTTTCACCCATGTAGACCGGAACATGTCCAATTCAAGATACGTAACTATTTATTTGGCTACTTGAAAATTAGAGTGTTAAGAGAATTCTCAACTCAATTTTCATGCATTTTTTTCTTTTTGTTCTCCACAGCATGTTGCTTTTCTTGCTCATATTGTAAATATATGAGTTCATCTTCCTTCATAGTCACATAGATCTACCGCCTCTATATCCAATGGAAACATTCAAACCAGCAATAGCCCCATCATTCACAAATGCCTACTCCTATATTTTGTTCATGTTTGGTATCATTTGAGACATGCCAATACTACTTGCTATATCACTTTTTAAGGAAAGCAACTTCACTACAGCAATGGGTCCATTCAATACCTAATGTTAGTTAATCTGATTTTCAGTTATGCAGTCCGGATTATCAATTATCATAATATTGATGACCCCAGAAATGTGTAACGTGTAATAGAAAGTTGAAAACAATAATCAAGTTCTTTCTTCTCTATGATTTTCCCTTTTCCTGGATCTATTAGAATGCCAAGATATTATTACCTACAGAAAATGTGTCCCACAATTTGCAATTATTGAGACAGTCTTTTGAAAAAAGGACCATATTCCATGCATTTAAGAAGTAAAAACCAGCAGAGCAGCAGATATTCAATCTACTTTAAAGAAGAAAGGTATGGATTTCAAAGAAGCGCTCTTTGAGCGACACAATATTTCAACTTAAATGGAATACCCACCTGTGACCTATTACAAACCGCATGACAATGCCCTTTTCTTCCTCAAGCTTCTTTCTTTTCTCACCTAATTTTTGCAAGATGACAAGTTATTTATCAATCAACTGTAAAAAATTAATATATAAAAACGTGATATGGTCGTTCTAAAGCAATTAAAAATTAGAAAATATTGTATAAAATGCGGTTAACTAATCACAAACCTTGAGGCATCCAAGTTGCACGAACTGAGTCTCTTCGCTTTCGGCTGCTAAAAGCAGTATTGATACCAATAACCATTAAATATTTTCTTTTCCCACTTGATTCACTCATTTTTATTTCTTTCGAAATGGGAGAACCATTAATAATAGATTCCTGTGCAGCTCTTGCAGCAGCCAACTCCATCTCCAAATTTGAGATTGTTTTATCCAGTGTTCTGCATTTTAATGTAGTCAACATATTAACTTACCACTAACTTAAGTTCAATTAAAATGTATAAATACCACATATATGCTTACTGTATAGCATGATGAGTTTTTGAAACCTCTCCAAGAATGTCCCCGGATTCGTGCTTTACGTCCTTCTGATGAAAACAAAAGGTTATACAAATTAACTATCTGAAGAGTATTGAGGTCAAGATGATAAAGTTTTCAAGTGATAGGACAAATACTCACACTAACTGGCTCACATCCCTCTGAAATTAATTTTAGCTTTTCATCTTCGGTTCCCATCCCCCTTGATATGTCTTTAACTTCAGGCACTGTCCACATTCTATTATGAATATATTCTAATTAGTACAACGTGCGAATATAGAGTAGATAGCAGCTCTAGTACCGGTTGTATTACTTTGTCACATCTTAAACATTGGTGTATATTTGACAAGTATACATGATTGTGCATGTGTATAAACCGACAACAAATCAACTCAATTCCCATTCAGTGACAGTAACATTAAACATAGAACAAGAAATTGTAGCAACAGTACTATAGGACAATGTATCAAATGCAGCTCATATCTCTTAACGAAAAGCATTTTGACTGTGACGAAAAGTTTCCAATTACAAACTTCCGACAAAGCTATCCTAATTTCACATATCAAGACTAAATAGCAACAGTAACTCTTTGAATAGCCAATATGAAGAACTCCATCAGTCTTCAAGGTCTGAGGTGTTTCTGGGTTAATATCATATAGCATCCAATGATCCAACATCGCCCAGATCCTGAATTTCAAATAAGGGCAGCAACCAAAGCAGGTTACTCCAACCAAACTTAGCTGATCAGTGACTTGGCATAGCTGCATGTTACCACGATTATCACTCATATAGAGCTTGAACTAGCTACTTCCTGTCATTTTTAGTTGAAATATAGAACTATAGCAACCTTAACATGCTCAAATTGAACCTTAACTAAAGCTTTGATATGTAAATTCAAGCGCCACCATGACATTTAAGTTAATTCAGATTTAAATTTCAAGTGGATTAGAATCCATAACATGAATCTCAGATCAATCTGCAACTAACTCTCCATCACAATGGACTAAACAGTTAACAATAAGAACACCCCACAAACCAAAAAGAAAAAGGAAAAACAAAACTTTCACAATAATTGCCACACATATCAATAAAAAAATTCATCAAAATCAATCCTTTTTTCTCTCAAACACAACAAACATAAACAAATCAGACACAATTCAAACAAAAGTGCAGTTAGAGAACTCTTAAAAAGAGAAAAATCAAAACTTTCAAATGAAGATAGATTTACCTATCAGAGAAAAGCATCCCAGCACAAAAGCAACCAATACAAAACAAAACAGTCCATTTTTTGGAAACAGCACTCTTTGGAGCTGACTCAAATCCTCCTCTACTCTTCCAAGTCATTTTTGCCTCTACTTGTCTCTCTCTCTCTTCCCCAAAAAAACCAACTAAAACTCTAAATCAAAACAAAGCCCATCTCAAATATGAAGTCAACCAAGCTAGCAGACTCCCAATTCAGATCCAAAAATTCCACCTTTCTCTCAAGACTCACCTCAACTGAAGTGTACACAGACACTTTGGTCTATTTCTCCAAATCTCAACGCACCCCCAGATGAGTTTTGAGCACCATAAAACTGTATACACGTGAAAGTTTGAAGCTTTCTTCTTGAAATGTGGGTGGTTCGCTGGTTTTTTTGTAAAAAAAATGACACAGAGGGGAGAAAGAACTCAACAACTTGACTGTTGAAGATTAACTATATATATATATAAACAAAACAGTAAATCGCTCTACCGACCTTAACCAACATTTCCTCTAATTAAACTATGTTTTGTCCTGGCTGTATACGTTTCTAATTATTATACCGACATTGTAACTACCAGTCCTTTAATGCTTACAAGCAACTGAAATTGTGTTTTAAATTGTGTTTTCTTTAATGCTTGCAAGTAACTAAGTACGTAAAAAAAATTGAAATTTGAAGTTTTAAATGTTAGAATTGTGTATTTAGTATGGAAATTGAATTTTTATTTTCAATATAATATAAAAAATTACGTTTTATTTTATCATATTTTAGTGTCGATAATTATATATTTATAAGGTTCAATTCCCTCTAAATGTATTTCATAAATTTATATGGATAGTCTTAATTAAATATGTAATAATTAATCTCAACAGATTCCATAGATTTTTTTAGATCTTGAACATTAAATATGCATAGAGATTAGCTTTAAAAATAAATAAATAAATAAATTATTATTTTTTAACATTGTAATTATAAATAACTATGTAGGATTGAAACTTAAAAGGTTAGAATTACTTGTTTCTTATATCGAGACTGGATTTTTACTTTTCTAGGGCACAAAACAGTATATACTAGTTGCAAAATTTGACTTTTATGATGAAATGGATTACTGCTTGGCATGTTTCAGATTCAACAAACTTTGATTTTTTTTTTTTAATTTTTTAATTTTTTGTTTTGTTCTTTGAGTTGTTGAAAGTTAAAAGTTGGAGTTAATAGTGGTTGGATTAATGTCAACACTCCAAACTTCTTAATCAATCATTGTGTTTCTTCTTAGGTTAATGAAACTAATAATTACAATTGAGAAACCATTTGACATCAAAAAAGAAAGGTCCTACTTATCTCTAAGTAAACCCATTTCAAAATGATAATAAAATAACTATAACGTGTTTAAGAGTGTTTTTAGTGTTTCCAAAAATATTTTCAAATAGGTAGGGTGTTTATTATCATTCGTAATCTTTAATTAAAATCAAATCACCTGTTAATGTAGTTTTATGTAAAGAGAATTCATTCAGTACGATAATATTTCATTTTCAAATCATTTTACTATAAATAATATTTAAAACAAAATAAAAGTAGACAAGATAATCTGTTTTTATAGAAAGTACTTATGTATATATTATGCGAAAAAATATTAATTTATTTACTTTTAAAAAAATTAGAATTCACTTTGAAAGCAGTTATCACAAAAATACTTTCAAAAAACTGTTTGTATGATTCATGTTGTCTGATTAGCCAAAGACAAAATTCCAGGCAAAAATTATGAAGGAAACTTAGGGAGCCATAGTCGCATGGTCTAATCTATAAAACAGTTTTCATAGGAGAAGAATATAGGCTCTCATTTTAAACGATGTTGGATTTTTATAGGCAGTAGATCGTGATGATGATCAATTATATTTATATTTTGCCTTTAGTGTACTTGAAAGGAGTTCAAATACTCCCCATTTGATCATTTGATTGACAATTACAAGTTACAACAGAGCCTATAGAGAATGATAAAAAGAACGTTTGTGTACACATGGAGCACGTGCAGAGAACATGACTCCAAATAATGGATGTTCCAGATCATCATGAGCATGTTCATGTTCAATGTTCATGATCAATCAAAAAACATGACAAGTGATTCAGTTGATCAGCAGTTCAACTGGGGTTCAAATATTCTACATGGGAAGCCAAAGAAATTAGAATAGAAAAAAAGTTTGAGAGAACATAACAGGGCCATGCAAACTCATCTGTAATGGAGAGTCATGATTGTTTTACACAGTTTTCTCACTTGATATTTGACAAAGCATGTGGACATCCACTACTGTGTTCGAATCCATATATTCTATGTACAGAGAGAATAATTCATTTTTAAAATTTAAATTTGAATTTGATTAGACTGAATAAAATTTAATTCAGATTTGAATTAAATTTGCATTCGTTTTGTTGACGTCCGGAAACGGTCAACCAGAGATTCTGGGGCCCAGACGGCGGACTTGGTAATTAAGGATTGATTGGTACTGGTCGAAGGGTAGTAAATGGTGTATTAATGGGATGCTAGGCTGGTGATAATTAATTCAGGTGAAGGAATGTCGTTCCTGGTGGTTGGTCGGAGTTAATAAACTGACGAACAAGTAATTAAAGAGAATGAGGGAAAGAAGGAGAGAAAACACAGGGGTTTTTACGTGGTTCGGTGACTGCACCTACGTCCACGGTCACTCTGGGGTAATTCCGGCAGAGTGATGGTTCTCTAGTGTCTTAAGCTTGTCGTACAGTGAAAAATGTCTCCCTTTTTATAGAGGAGGGGAGCTCACAATAAAGAATACAAAAGAAAAGCTATACACGTAATAGGCAACGGCTAGTTTCAACTAACCCTGACATTGCCATGCTGCATTAACTGTAAAGGTAATAATGATTTCCACCCTGCACAAGTCTGCATTAATTACACCTGAAGAAGTCTTCACTTCATTAAATGCTTCTGGGTAATTGTGTAAAAAGTATCCGGCTGGAAATCATGGGAGTTGGTAGTTCTGACAACTTGCTGCACACGGTTTCTGATGGGTGGACTTTCTGGTCAGCCAGATGTATGCTGGAGAGGAGGTGAGACGATCTGGAGGTCAGCGCGAGCTCGCGAGCTCGCAATTGGTGCGACCTCGCGAGCTCCTCGGGCTGAAAGCATTGGCGGGTGACATGCTGAGGAACTGTTGCCAGCTCGCGACCTGGATGGCCTCGCGAGCTGAGCTTGCAATTGCTGGTTCCGTTTTTTTGGCTTCCTGGGCTTTTGCTTCTGTTCAAATTAAATGGGCGTGTACTAGTCCAGTTGGGCCGAAACAGAAAATGGGCATAACATCAAGCCCCCCAGCTCTCTGTGCGTTTTGCGGACTGGGAGCTGAAATAAACACACAAATGGCGCCCATTTTCAAATTTTCTGGTTCCGTTTCAATTTTCGTACTGTAACTGCTGACACGCGGCGTTCATTCAGGCGTTGGAGCCGAAAAAACGTGTCTCGGGACCGTACGCATTAAATGCGCACGTCTTGTAACTGACAGACGTGATGGCGTGTGGCCGAGATCGATGCCCAGCCGTTGGATCTTTGGCGGTTACACCTTTATGCTGGATCGAATGGCTAGGGGCGGACGAGCTGGCCTATATAACCCATGGGTCTCTTCATCTTCTTCTTTTTGCTTTCCTGATACGACTACAGTATTTTTTCTTTTCTTTCTCCATTTTTTCTTCACTTCTGCTTCTTCTGGTCTACTGTTCGTCGCTGGACAACCCCTTCGGACTCCGTCACTACGAGGATTAGCCATCGTGCTCAGCATATCACACTCGGTTCGAGCAAGGTAGTCCTCTTCTCGCTTTGTCTTTTTGTGTTGTGACATGGTCTGTCTTTGGTTAGGATTGTTGTTTTCTGCCTTCGTAACACGTCTGTTGGTCCCTGTGAGCTTGTTTGGCCCTTAGGGAGTTACTGTGTCGGTTGCCTAAGCACCTCTGTACGCTAGGGGCGACCTGTAAACATAGGATTAGCAATATGTAAACTCAGGGTGATATAGTACCTGGCAGATTCGTGTCTCTGGGCCTTTTCTGGTCCTTTAGAGACCAAGTGCGCGACCTGACGAGTAGGATAGCAGTCTTAGGAGTTCTTTTTCTGTGTCTTGTTAGGATCAGTATGCTGTAGGCGTTCTGATGTCATTCCTTCTGTGCTGTAGATGTCAGGTCGTTCGCGCACAGGTCGGGGCAGGACTGCTGCTTCCAGGAGGCAGGCAGGTCGCCAGGATAGCGAGGCTGAGGCTACGACCTCGCGAGCTGGTCCGTCAAACGAGGAGACCGCAGGAGGGGACGAGGTCACTGAGGAAACGGACACCCCTCCCTTTAAACCCATGTTCTCGTCGCTCACCTTTGAAAAGTTGGAGGCTTGGGCCCGGGAAGTAACCATCCCCTTGGGGTGCAGGGCTAACGTTCCCGCGGGCACTGATCAAGCCGCTTATCCCCCTACGGGCTTTATTGCGATCAGCAGAGAGCATATGGAGCTCGGCTTCAGGTTCCCTATCCCTGGATACCTCAGGGATCTGCTAAACAACCTCAATCTCGCACCGTTCCAGCTGACCCCAAACTCATACGCCCATTTGACCACCCTGGCTGCGGCGTTCCGTAAGCACGGACTAGGATTTCCCACACCCCGCATCATCCGCAGCCTTTACAGCTTCAAAGCGATCACTGGAAAGGAAGGGCTGTACTACGCCACTCCTCGCCAGTCTTCTGACTATCGGGCGTTTCTGCCTTAGAGCTGTACTAAGTCAAATGTAGGGGAGTACAAGTCCAACTGGGCCTGGTTCACGTGCCCCTCGATTGCTGGACTGAATAACACGAGTTTCGTGGAGGAACCTAGTAGGGACATGAGTACTCAAAACAACATCAGTAGCACTATTCATATGTACAAACATGCATAATGTTTATTTATTTATTCACTTGTTTACGAGCTGACTTTTACTGTGCAGGCGTCACAGCTCCTAAGGGTAAACCCAGGCAGGACGAGCTCGCTATTCTGAATTCTTTCTCAGCTGCCAAGGAGCCAGAGGAGGACAATTTCCCTTCTGGCAGCGAGCTGGTAGATCGGGGTCTAGCACCATCTGCTTCAAGCCCTCTGTTGAACATAGCCAGAGACCTGGGAATAAGGGGGAGAACGAACGAGGTCGCTTCCGCCCTTATTGATCCTACCCAATCAGAGTCAGAACCACAACCTCTGCAACAAAGATCACCGAGCACGAGCTTCACCACCAGCACTTCTTCGGATAATATGGGAAGAAGGCTCACCATGTCCGTCCCTCCTCTCAGGTCGGTTCCACCTGCTGAGCCGGCCGAGGTCGTCAACGTGGACGACACCTCCTCAGACCGCTCTCAAAGAGCGCCCTCACAAGCTGCTGCAGTTGCCCCCTCTCCGACCAGGGCAGCTGCAGCTCCTCAAAAACGGGCTGCCCCATCTGCAGGACGGAGTTCTCCTCCAGCCAAGAGGGCCACAGTCTCTGCCAGGGGGGACTTACCTTCGGAGCCAGAGTCTGAGGCCTTGACCAGGAAGAGAAAAGGGAAAGCCATAGCTCCATCCCCACCTCCCAAGCAGAAGGACTTCGTTGCCGTCACTTCGGTCGGTGGGGTCGTCATCGGACGGGAGCCAGGTACTGGAACGCCAGCACGATCTGCGAGGCCTGCAACAGTTAGACAGGTAGACTCTGGCCCTCCTCCTGATGCAGCAAAGGAGATGGAATTTTTTAACAGCTTTGTGGAGTTCGTGCCCGAGGTGATATGGGAGCATGACCCCAAGCTGCAGAAGCCCGAGCTCACAGGCGTACATCTTGCAGGCTACGTAGCTCGTCACGCTGCATTGGTAAGGTTCACCCTTCTCCATACTTTGGCTCTCTTCTTTTCTTAAAGTCATTTACCATCTCTTCTGTCTGTTCAGCTCGGCATGGCATCTCAGAGGCTTATGAGGGAGACAAACATTCAGATTAATGAGAAGGAGGCCTTCAAGATATCCCAGGTGCAGTTTGATGAGGAGAAGAAGTTCCTGCAGGAAGAAATCAATCTCCTCCAGAAGAACCAAAGTGAGCTTTCTGCCAAGCTCAAAGATGCTGACGCGGCCTTGTCGCAGGAGACTGCTCGCAGGGAAACTGAAGTCAGCAAGGCCCAAACAGAAATAAATCAGCTGAAGGGAGAGCTTGCTGGTGTAAAGGTAAAGCTGCGGGTTGCTCAAGACAACATAAGTCAGAACAACTGGGAATTGGGAGCGGCCAGAGGGAAACTCATTAGGTCCGAGGAGATGCGGGCTAAAGCAGAGGCGAGTCTGGCTCAGACGAGGGAGAAGCTGACTCAGACCGTGGAGGGTATTGAAGCCAGGGTAGCTCGGGAGCGGGATAAGATCGAAGAAGAGGTCGAGAGGGAGTTTCTGTATAGCATGTGGGAGCACTATCCGAACTTGGACTACTCCTTCTTTGGGTCAGAAGGGGTCAAAATGATCCGAGAGTTTGTGGAGCTGGCTGCAGGTGCTCAGAGCACGCAACATGCTGATACTCCCTCTGCTCCTCCAGATAATCTACCTGCTGACCCAACCCCTTTGCCAGAGCAGGTCCCTGAGGTACCTCCAGCTTTAGAGGATCCTCCCATGTCTGAACCTACAGCAGAAGCTTCTTCTGATTTACCAGCTTCTGAGTCCGTTCCTGAGGCAGAGCCCCCAGCAGAAGCAATAGTTGGTCCTGCTCCTTCAGACGCACCTGCTGATATCTAGGGCCCATTTTTCATTTTATTTGCTCCTTTAAATTCTTGAAACTTTCTTTCATTTGTTGGAATTCATATGACGAGCTTGAAACTCGGATTTATAAGATTAAGTTTCCTGCACAACCTCAATATTTTGTCCAAGCATATATATATATATATTTAATTACATAATAGGTAGAGAGCAGGTAATAATAACACAATCTCAAAGTGTTAAAATTTTGTTAAGGAGATCACAATCGCGAAAATTATATTAACTTTCAAACCTGCTAACTGCAATCAGCAAATTTACTCAAGCACTAGCTCGTAAGGGCTTGGACACAGTAAACAGCCTGGCTGAATAAGGCGTTTTATAAGCCTTAAAAGATTGGCAGGAACTTACTGTTGGTGAGGAGCTCGGAATTTCCTTGTCCTCCATGTTTTAATGATATCGAGCGTGCTTGTCAGCAACATTTTCCCAAACTTTGAGGATTTTAACTCGTGGCTTCATTCGCAGTTTAGGAGTGAGCTAATTAGGGGAATCCGCGGGCAGCTTTATATATGAGAGGCGTGGCCTTACCCCCTCCCGCGAGGTCGCGGGGCAATGAATACGCGAGTCCGCGGGCAACTTTATATTGAGAGGCGTGGCCTTACCCCCTCCCGCGAGGTCGCGGGGCAATGAATACGCGAGTCCGCGGGCAACTTTATATATGAGAGGCGTGGCCTTACCCCCTCCCGCGAGGTCGCGGGGCAATGAATACGCGAGTCCGCGGACAACTTTATATATGAGAGGCGTGGCCTTACCCCCTCCCGCGAGGTCGCGGGGCAATTATGGCTGCGAGCTAATAAATGAACTTGATGCCTGACGTGAACCTCCGTTAATGAGGGTAATACGGATGAATTAAGCACCAGTTGATGAGGCGTTCTCAATTGAGGCCTTTTGTGGAGATTTATTGCCAGAACATGGTCGTGGCTTTGGCCAGCCATTTCATGTGAGAATTCTGGTTGGCGAAAGATTCCTTGGAATTTGTACAGATGTCTTCAAGGAATGAAAATATGCATATAAACATTTATGATAATAGATCGCAGCTTGATTACTTTGAGAAAGAAATTTCATTAGCTTTGCTCTTTTTAACATGTACATTTGCTGGCTTATCCAGCCCGCTTTCTGCATCACATTTGACATATACAACAGAAAACAGGTGAAAGCATGTTTACAGACAATCGTCAAAAAAAGAATCATGTACAAGGTTAGAGCGAGTTGACAGTTCTTAGGTGTAATATGGCCGCAAGTGTTCAGCATTCCAGGCACGAGGTAACTCAGTCCCATCCATGCAGGCTAAATGATAGGCTCCGTTCCTCAGGTCCTGCTTGATGAAGTATGGTCCCTCCCAGTTGGGCCCGAGTACTCCCTCGCTTGCCTTGCGAGCTCCAGGAAGGACTAACCTGAGCACGAGGTCTCCGGCTTTGTAGCTTCGAGCTCGCACCTTCTTGTTGTAATACCTGGCAACTCTTTGCTGGTATACTGCTACCCTTAGGCGAGCTGTCTCCCTTGCTTCCTCGGCTAAGTCCAGACTGGTCGCGAGTAGCTGGTCATTGTCCCCAGGTCGGAACGAGGCCCTTCGCTGGCTGGTCACTTCAAATTCTGCCGGTATCATGGCTTCCGTTCCGTAGACCATAGAAAATGGGGTCTCACCTGTGGAGTTGCGGACTGTCGTCCTATAAGCCCAGAGGACTTTCTGTAGCTCATCAGCCCAAGCCCCCTTTCTTGCTTCTAACTTGGTCTTCAGATTCTGTTTGATGATCTTGTTTACGGCCTCGACCTGACCATTGGCTTGAGGATGGTCCACAGCCGAGAAACTCTTCACGATTCCGAGCTCATTACAGAAGCCTATGAACTGCTCGCTGGTGAATTGGGTCCCATTGTCCGTGACGAGCTGCTGAGGGACCCCGAACCTGCAGATGATATTGTCCCACACAAACTTTTCTATCTTCGTTGTGGAGATTTCTGCTAATTCCTTAGCTTCGGCCCATTTAGTAAAGTAGTCAACAGCGACTACAGCGTGCTTGCAGTTTCCTCGAGCTGCGGGCAAAGGTCCGATCAGGTCCATTCCCCAGATCGCGAACGGCCATGGACTCACCATCTGCTGGAGGTAGGCTGGTGGAGCTCGCGGGACTTTAGCAAATCTCTGGCACTTATCACACTTCTTTACCAGGTCTAAGGCATCTTGCTTCATAGTTGGCCAGTAGAACCCCTGTCTGAGAGCCTTCTGGGCCAAGGACAATGCTCCCGCGTGGTTCCCGCAATGACCTGCATGGATATCGTTTAGCACTACCTCACAGTCTTCATCATCTATACATCGCAGCAGCGGGGTTGAGAATCCCTTCTTGTATAGCTTGTCATCATAAATGCAGTACCGGGCTGCTCTAGCTCGGATACGGCGAGCTTCCAACTTGTCTCTGGCAGCTTCCCTTCCTGCAAGTAATTGACTAACGAGCTCATCCAGGAGTTAGGCCGAACCTGTATGACCATCATTGCATCCTCGTTCTCAATGCTCGGAGCTGACAGGAATTCCACAGGAAAAGATTCAAGGAGATCTGTGTCTTGGGAGGTCGCTAGGCGAGCCAGGGCATCTGCATTACAGTTCTGCGCCCTGGGGATCTGGTTCACTTCAAATTTCTGGAAAGCCCCCAGTAATTCCTTGACCTTTTGGAAATATTTTGACATCCTTTTCCCCTTGGTCTGATATTCTCCCCTGACATGGCAAACGATGAGTTGAGAATCACTGAAAATCTTTACCTGTTCAGCTCGCACCTCCCTTGCTAGGCGAAGTCCGGCGAGCAATGCTTCGTACTCGGCCTCGTTATTGGTAGCCGGAAATTCAAACCTTATGGCACTCAGGATCTTATGGCCTTCTGGGCTGATCAGCATTATTCCAGCCCCTGAGTTTTGCTCGTTAGAAGATCCGTCTACATAAAGCTCCCAAACCTGGTCACCTGTTAGCTCCTCGTACTCTGGTACTGGCCCCGTGAATTCCACAATGAAGTCTGCAAGTGCCTGAGCCTTGAACGCCGTTCTAGGCTTGAACTCCATGTCGAACTGGGCGAGCTCGATGGCCCATTTGAGGAGTCTGCCAGAAGTATCTGCTTTCTGAAGGACTTGCCTGAGAGGGTATTGCGTGAGGACCTCAATCTGATGAGCTTGGAAGTAGGGACGTAGCTTTCTGGAGGCAGTTACTAGGCAGTATGCGAGCTTCTCCATTCGTGAATACCTGGTCTCCGCGTCAACCAGCCTTTTACTGATATAATATACGGGCAACTGCGTCTTATCCTCTTCTCTTACCAAGGCCGCGCTTAGTGCGTGCTCGGAGACTCCCAAATACAAGAACAGTTTCTCCCCCTCCTTAGGTTTGGATAAGAGAGGGGCTTGGCCCATATACTCTTTTAGCTTCTGGAATGCTTCCTCACAATGCTCATTCCATTCAAAGTTCTTGGCTTTCTTTATGGCTTCAAAGAATGGTACACACTTGTCAGTGGCTTTTGAGATGAAGCGGCTGAGAGCCGCGACCTGGCCAGTAAGGCTCTGCACGTCCTTAATTCTGGACGGGGACCTCATTTCTACGAGCGCCCTGATCTTCTCTGGATTAGCCTCTATCCCTCTACTGTTCACCATGAAGCCAAGGAACTTACCAGATGCTACCCCAAATGCACACTTCAGCGGGTTCAACTTCATCTGGTACTTTCTGAGGACTCTGAACGTCTCATCCAGATCGCGGACATGATCTGCTGCTTTCCGGGACTTCACCAGCATATCATCTACGTACACCTCCATAGTTTTCCCAATCAGGTCTTGAAACATGGCGTTGACTAGACGCTGGTAGGTTGCTCCTGCATTCTTCAGTCCGAATGGCATCACCCTATAACAGTACAAGCCCCTGTCGGTGACAAAAGAGGTGTGTTCCTCGTCCTGCGGGCTCATAGGAATTTGGTTGTATCCCGAGTAGGCGTCCATGAAACTCAGGAGTTGGTGCCCCGACGTCGCATCTACCAGCTGGTCGATCCTGGGTAATGGGAAACTGTCCTTCGGGCAGGCCTTGTTTAGGTCGGTGAAGTCAATACAAGTTCTCCACTTTCCGTTCTTCTTCTTGACGAGAACTGGATTGGCGACCCAAACTGGATAACGAGCTTCCCTGACGAACTCGTTAGCTAGCAACTTCTCAACCTCCTCCTTCAAAGCTGCATAGCGTTCTGGTGTCATTGGCCTCCTCTTCTGCCGGACTGGCTTGTGCTGGGGATCTATATTCAGTCGGTGACACATAACATCAGGGTCTATCCCCACCATATCCTCATGGTTCCAGGCGAAGACATCAAGGTTTCTCTTCAGGAATCCTACGAGCTCGGACTTCACTTCTGGTAGCAGATCTTTTCCTATCTTCACATATCTTTCTGAGTCCGAATCACTGACTCGTACATCCTCTAACTCCTCAATGGGTCCTGTGGCCCTGTCTGCATCCACCTCGCGAGGGTCGAGGTCGTCACTTACCCCACTTTCAGAGGCAGCTCGCGGTTGGCCACCCGAGACCACATTTACTTTCTTTCCCCGAACTCCCATCTTTACTGCATCTTCATAACATCTCCTGGCTAGTTGCTGCTCGCCTTTGACACAGCCTACTCCATTGGGAGTTGGGAACTTGACTGTCAGCGCTCTGGTGGAGGTGACCATGTCCAGTTCATTCATCGAAGGTCGCCCCAGTACCACGTTGTATGCTGAAGGGCCACTGATAATAAGGAAGTCTGCAAGAACTGTAGCTTGTCGTCCTGGCTCCCCGAGGGTGAGGGGTAACTTGATCTGGCCGATTGGTACCACTGCATCTCCCGTGAATCCATAGAGAGGTTCTGGCGAGGGTATCAACTGCTCAGCTCCTAAACCCAACTGGTCATAGCAGTCTTTATACATGACGTTGACTGAGCTGCCAGTGTCTATCATTATCCTCCGCACCTCGACATTACTGATCTGAGCTCTGATTACAATGGCATCGTTATGGGGCCAGCGTACTCCCCTCTCGTCCTCCTCTGTGAACACAATGCTGTCTGAGGACGCTTTTGCCCTTTTGGTGGGTCCCTCGACTCCTCCATATTCTGCCAGCAAGGTATGGTTGGCTTCTCGGATATATCTTTGGTGCGACCTGTTAGACGTACCTGCCACATGAGGCCCACCACAAATAGTAAAGATCGTTCTTACAGCGGGCTCGAGCTCGGGCTCTTGAGCTCGCAGAGGCTGCTGCTGCTCGGGCTGCTGGTCTTGCCCCTGAGGTCGTTGGTTCTGAGGTCGCCTTCCAGCGGGCTGTACTACATATTCTCCTAGGCGGCCTCGTCTTATGAGTTCTTCGATGGCATCCTTTAACCGCCAGCAGTCTGAGGTATTGTGCCCATTCTCGTTATGGTAGGCACAATATTTCTTCGGGTCCCGACGTCGGTTAGGGGGTCCAGTCGGAGGTGGCTTCCCAAAGTTCTCCCTGTTTCTTTCTGCGGCGAAGATCCTGTCCTGCCTGTCCGATAACAGACTATAGCTGTCATACCTGTTCTGGCGTCGAGGCCTCTCCATCCTCGGCCCTAGCCTAGCTCGCTTTGCCACTACATTGGCCGACTGGTTCCTCGGCTCCCCTGGCCTATCACCACCAGGATTCTTCCTTTTCTCACGATGGGAACCACCTGCTTCACCCCGCTGACCACTGGGTTTCTTAGCCCCAAAGGCTTCTTCCCATCTGACTTCTTTAGCTGTCCTTTCGTAGAACTCCCCCAGATCCTTCACAGGGGACTTGTATATGCTTTCATACAGCTTCCCATCTTTCCTGAGCCCTGCAGAGATAGCTGTCAAGATACTCTCGTCAGAGGGTGTTTCCACATTACTCACCTCATCTCTGAATCGAGCGATATAATCCTTCAGGGATTCGTTCTGTCTCTGGAAAATGGTTGCGAGGTGGCAGGCTGGCGCGAGCTGCTTCCTTAATGCCTTATACTGGTCTAGGAACTTCTTCTGACATTCTCTCCAGCTTCTGATGCTGCGGACTGGAAGGCGATTGAACCAAGCTCGCGGGGCGTCCCCTAGAGTAGCTGGGAATACCCGGCATTTGACCAGCGGGTCATCTGTCTGAAGATCCATCTGCACATTGAAAGCATCCAAATGGTCATAGGGGTCCGTCCTGCCGTCATATTGAGGGATGCTGGGGAGCTTGAACTTTGCTGGTAAAGGCACTGTCTCGATCTCCCGAGTGAATGGTGCTCGGCGGTTGTCCCGCTCTTCCCCAGTCTGGCCTCCAGGTCGGGCTTCCAACTGCTGAACCCTCTGCAACAACTCTTCGACTACTGGGTCCTGGGTCAGTGACCGCCGACTGGGATTTCATCTACTGGTACTCTCCTGCTCCCCAAAGTAACGGTTCTGCGACCTGCCTTCTTCACCAAGTGCTTCTGCCTGTCTGGCAGCCCTCCTCGACTCGGGCTCATAACCTGCACGATGTGCACGTACTCGCTCGGGCCCACGGCCATCCTCTTCGCGCCTGGCGCCCTCGATACTTGCCCTCGCCCTTATCTCGTTCTGGCGAGGTGGGATCCCCCGCTCTTGGTTCCGCTCTCTGATTCTCCTTGGGTGCAAGTTCGAGGAGCGGGCTGATCCTTCGGTAAGCGACCTTTCCCTTGCGGCTACCCCTTCTGGAGTTGGTATCTCTTCTGAAGGTCGGCGGCGAGCTCTACCTGGAGGTGCTGCATTTGCCTGCCTCGGCGCCACGTGGGCTTGGACTTCCACCAACGCCCTCACTGTTGTTGTCAACTCCCTCACTGCATCCTCCAGAGCTCGCTGGCGTTGCTGCCATTCTGGAGCGACCTCGTTTCCTGAAGGTGAAACGCTCTGCTCCTCTTGAATCTCACGTCGCTCCTCTGCTACTCCAACACTCCTCGTTGCTTTGATCCTAGCCATAGCAAACAAGTACAGATGAAAATGACGTAATAACTAACTGGAGATTACCAGGTCGCTGTTGGGCCCTCCTTCTAGCGCCAAAAGATGTTGACGTCCGGAAACGGTCAACCAGAGATTCTGGGGCCCAGACGGCGGACTTGGTAATTAAGGATTGATTGGTACTGGTCGAAGGGTAGTAAATGGTGTATTAATGGGATGCTAGGCTGGTGATAATTAATTCAGGTGAAGGAATGTCGTTCCTGGTGGTTGGTCGGAGTTAATAAACTGACGAACAAGTAATTAAAGAAAATGAGGGAAAGAAGGAGAGAAAACACAGGGGTTTTCACGTGGTTCGGTGACTGCACCTACGTCCACGGTCACTCTGGGGTAATTCCGGCAGAGTGATGGTTCTCTAGTGTCTTAAGCTTGTCGTACAGTGAAAAATGTCTCCCTTTTTATAGAGGAGGGGAGCTCACAATAAAGAATACAAAAGAAAAGCTATACACGTAATAGGCAACGGCTAGTTTCAACTAACCCTGACATTGCCATGCTGCATTAATTGTAAAGATAATGATGATTTCCTCCCTGCACAAGTCTGCATTAATTACACCTGAAGAAGTCTTCACTTCATTAAATGCTTCTGGGTAATTGTGTAAAAAGTATCCGGCTGGAAATCATGGGAGTTGGTAGTTCTGACAACTTGCTGCACACGGTTTCTGATGGGTGGACTTTCTGGTCAGCCAGATGTATGCTGGAGAGGAGGTGAGGCGATCTGGAGGTCAGCGCGAGCTCGCGAGCTCGCAATTGGTGCGACCTCGCGAGCTCCTCGGGCTGAAAGCATTGGCAGGTGACATGCTGAGGAACTGTTGCTAGCTCGCGACCTGGATGGCCTCGCGAGCTGAGCTTGCAATTGCTGGTTCCGTTTTTTTGGCTTCCTGGGCTTTTGCTTCTGTTCAAATTAAATGGGCGTGTATTAGTCCAGTTGGGCCGAAACAGAAAATGGGCATAACACGTTTTATGTTAGATTTGTATGAATATATCCTTAAAGAAAAATTATTTGTAATAGAATTGAATCATGTCTTGATTATATTCATATTCTAGAAGGAAGATTTTCCTTTTTTAAAATATATACACATATATATATATATATATTACCATATTAAAGTTTGAAGAGATATAAAGGTTCTTTTTCTTTTGTTTGAAATACTATTTACAGTGTAAGCACTTGAATATGACTTTATAGTAGACTAAATAAGTCTTTTTATTATTAGAACACCTTAGACGACATGGTCTAAAAATTAAAAGAGGAGGAAATGCTCAAATTTATCATTTTATTTATACAAGTTTGAAGAATTTACACCATGATCAATTTTAACTTATTCAAAGAGGCAAAATTAGTTGGTGTTTTTTTAAAAAAAAAAAATTGTTGAAAAGGCAAAAGTTAGTAGTTATTATTGAATATAACTACGGTAACCAAAAAGATCTAATCAACTCCTATCTTTTCCAAATTATTATTTGAATATTGCTTTAAACGAGTATAATTAAATTATATTGAGATGAGTTGAAATTACATAATGAATTATTAGGTTGTCGGTTATGGGTTTTCAAATATTCAAAGCAATGTCCCACTTAGTTTTAAAATTATAATGATTATAAATATTATAAAGTTTAAAAGATAAGTTGGTGAATTCTTTCCTTTAAAATAAGTTTTGTTTTTCTCAATTTCGTATAAAATGTACCAAAATATTTCACTAAAGATCATTGATTATTGAAATAGATTATGTTTTAAACATCATATCTCAAAGATATGTAATCTGAAGTATAAGACATGTCAGTTTGCTAATTGTTATTTTAGTCACTTTAATTAAAGCACTATTTCTCTAATCTTCCCTCTCACTTCAACCCCTAAAAAGTGGCTTCTGTCCCGTGATTTTTTCACTTTCTTTGTTTTCTTTTTATTTGCATAACAATTATTTAATTTTTAAATTTTTACCTTTTGAGTTTGTGTTGTTCTATTTAAACATTTGTCATGTAATAATAACTTCTTTTTTTAGAGTGAGTCGAAAAGGTGCCATTATGTCAACATGATTGTCTTGGATTGCCATTTTTTAATTTTTAATTGCTTGCATTTGAGATTGATTGTTTTTATTTTATTTTAAAACATCTATTCAACCGATTATTCGTTTAGATCAATTACTATTTACTCCATCTATATATTTATTCTCATTAATAAAAATTTATTTACATTATAAAAGAATTTGAAACTCCACTACTATAATAAATGAAAAGATACATAGAGATGTTCAATGGAGATGGGGTTGGGTTCCCCATCCTCATCCCTATTCATCCCTCTTTCTTTCATCACCACATAAATATTTATTTGAAATAAAAATGTGGTATTTGGGGGTGGGTTCCCCTATTTTTGTTTTTTCTCATTTTTTACATCCTCATTTCATTCCTTTTGACCAAAAATTTTAAAATATATATAATTAAAATTATAAATCATAAAATAACTTCATTGATTTTTAGCAGAATATTTCAATATATGAAATCTACAACATTATTTTACAACTATAATTCTCTTATATAAGTCAGAACATATGACAAAAGCTCAAACAATACAAACTATTACATGTGATAAAATTATAAATGAGAGAAATGAGAGAAAGTATTAGAATTATTTATTTATTTAAATATAAATTTATTTTTATTTTTATATTATAATGAGGCAAATAAGGGTTCAGGTGGCTTCCCCCAGCATCGTTTGGATTTAGCAATGGATTTTTAACCCCATCCCTAATCCTCAAAATCTCCATCTAAATAGGGATGAAGTTTGTGGGCTTCATTGACAACTCTAACTAAGATCCTATTTATAAATATATAACTTCAATATTCACGCAAGTTCTAAGCATTAAAAACTTCATTTAACTCATTAATTAATACTAAAAAGATATTAAATTGTACTATGAAAACGTGTGAGAACTAAAAGTTATCTAGTTTTATGCTTAATTTATGTTATCTATTTTCATATTGCAACTCAAAACCTATTTTGTAAAGAGTTAAAGCTTTAATATTCACGGAAGTTTTGAGCACTGAAAACTTCGTTTAACCTTTCAACTAACAATAAAAATATATTAACTTACACCAATTAATATTGACTAAAAACATGTGTGAATTAATAGTGCGTTTACTTCATTTGAAAGAATCAGAATAAGAATTGAAATGATCTGGAATCGAAATGACTTGGAATCAAAATGATGTATCAGAATCAGAATAAGTTGTTTACTTCAATTATAGGAATCGGAATCAAAATCAACAGTATTTCCATTAAATTATTTATTTTGCCTTGGAATCGAAATAAATTAATTATAAATTATAAAAATGTACTTAATTAAAATTATGGATTAATTATAATAGTATAAAGTTTTTTATTATAATATGCATTTGTTAATATCAAATAAAAAATTATATATTATAATTAAAAAAAACTACATATTATTTTAATAATTCACTAACCTAGTGTGCAATTTTTTATTATAATATGTAGTTTTTTTTTTTAATATCAAATTAAAAACTGCATATTATAATTAAAAAAAAAAAAACTACATATTATTTTAATAATCTACTATGATAATTAAAAAATTGGTGATGAAAAACCAATGGTATGCGGTTTTTTATTATAATATGCAATTTTTTTTTTTTAATATCAAATAAAATATGTTTTTTTTTTATATTTTTTTAAAAAAGGGTATAAAAGACCTTTTAATTTGATGAAGGGAATAAGAATGGAATTCCCAAGTGGGTTGGGGGGAATGGGATTCCCATTCCACAATCCCAAATTGATGTAGGACCCACACTTTCATTCCCATTATGAAATGAATTTTAAGCAAGTAAACACTATCAATCAATCTCATTCCTCATTCCCATTCCACAATTTATGAAGTAAACGCACTATAAAAGTTTTCTAGTATGTACTTAATTTATGTTATCTGTTTTCAAAATGCAACTACGATCTTATTTGGAAAGAAAAAATTTCAATATTCACACAAGTTTCAAGTGTTAAAAATATCATTCGATCACTCAACTAACATTAAAAACATATTAATTTATGCATATCAGCACTGACTGAAAATATGTGAAAATTGAAAGTTTCTTAATTTTATGTTTGATTTATAATGTTTGTCTTCAAAATGCAACTAAAATCATATCTGTAAAGATAAAGCTCCAATATTCACGTAAGTTTCGAGAGTTAATAACCTCATTTGATCGCTCAATTAACACTAGGAAGAAATTAAAAACAAGTGAGCGATGGGAATTTCCTTGTTTCATGCTTGATTTATGTTGGTTGCTTTCATAATGCAATTGAGATCTAATTTTTAAAGATAAAACTCTAATATTCGCGCAAGTTTTGAGTGTTAAAACTTTTATTTGATCACATAACTGATACTAAAAAATATCAACTTATGCACTTTGGTCCTGATCAAAAACTTGTGAGAACTAAGAGTTTTTCTTGTTTTATGTTTAATTTATATTGTCCATTTTTATAATGCAACTGAAATCTTATTTGTAAGGTTAAAGCTCTCGTATTCATACAAGTTTCAAGTTTTAAAAAACTCATTTGATCATTTAATTAATACTAAAAGAACATTAACTTAAGTACACCAATGTTGATTAAAAAGATATATGAATGAGAGTTTTTTAATTTAATAATTAATTTACGTTGTTTGTTTTCATAATGCAACTAAGAGTAAGATATATAACTATTTGAATCAAGAGACTATACTGAATAAGATATATAACTATTTGAATCAAGAGGCTATATGCAATTTTTGTTTTATTTATTGATGCTTGTAATTTTTATTTGCATTTTTTCTTGACACAGTATATATTACCCGTACATTCATTATTGTCAGACTTTCCTAGTTTAGGACACTAAGACAAAGCCCTAATATAGGCTCCTAGAAATCGGGCTCTCCTGATTTGGGACACTGAGGCACAGCCTAAATCTAGGCTCCCAAAAAAAGGAGAGACAACTCATAAAACATGGTAAAATCACCCACAAACCAAGGTGAGCAGTTGCAATTCAAACTATGGAACAAGCTCAAGAGGAGCAGCATCTAAGGGATGGGTGCCACTACACCGCACCGGCAACTATTAATTTGAATTTATTTTATTTTATAGTCTTTTAGAGAATTCACATGGACTAGGGCTCGCATAACAGCTGGTTTACATTTTGTTTTGGTGCGAAAGGTCATTTTTAGGTTGCCCATAATAGAAATTGCACGTGATGTTGATCAAAATCCAAAGTGATTGCAACCATACATCATAGGCAAATCTCACTTTATATGTGATCCCAACTTTTCTCTCAAACGCAAAAAGTAAAGTTGATAAGGAATTCAATATCTTTCAAGTAGTATTATGTTTTCCCAATTATTGTTTAAATTTATAATATAATATTTGAGCTATCAACACAAAAAATTTACAAAGAAATGATGAAATGAATATATCGATTTCATTGTTAATTTAAACATTACGTCAAATAAGATGCAAATGCATTAAAATGACACGTGAAAGGTTTTTTTTTTTTTTTTTTTTTTAAACTAATAAAAATAACAATATAAAACTAATGAAACAATTTAATAAATCAAGTAGACATTATCTCTTGTTATTGGGATTGTTGGGGGGTTATTTTCAAAGAAGATTAGGCAGGTATTTAAAATGTTAGAATCCTCAATCATAGTTTATTTTATGTGACATATTAGCTATGGTGATTGGTGAGTCACACTCAATTAAATGATAGCACGATTGCACAAATAAATAAATTTTTTTAAAAAAATGAATAATAAAGTCACATTATGCACATGTAGTCACCCACTTTTGTGCCCTTGTCTCGTACATGTGATGTGTTTATTATTATTATTTTTTCATCTTTTTTACTTTCTTTATTTCTTTTTAAAAATGTAATACTAAACTGCTTAAAATATGTGTATAAATACAATTCAATATGATTTGTTGATAAACAAATTATTTATTCAGTTTAATAATATTTTAGGTTCGAATTGTACTTATTATAAATTATATATATAAGAAAATATAAATAACGTAACGTATGAATTAATGTGAGTAGTGTTATATTAACTACAAATCACATACCATATTATTTGATGAAAAATTATAAACGATTTGATGCTACTCTTTGAACAAGATGCTTTTGATATATGTAGGTTTGTAAATTCTAATTAAGAATCTAAAGATTGTTATCTTCCGAAAAATCACATACAAGACACATGAAAGTATTAATAAAATTGGGGGGGGTATTATATATATATATATATATGTATATATAGTTACTTTTTGAATAAGATTCTTTTCTTATATGTATATTTGTAAATTCTAATATGAAACTTGTTATGACCATTTTCACGACATGGACAAATAGGCCGCTGAAGGCCCAAAGGCTGAGTACAGTGGCGAAGGACCCAAAGGGCCCAGTCCTCACGTCACAATGTTGAACTCATTGGCTTCTTCAATTCGTGCCTATACCAAATCTACTTCCATGCACATTCAGCTCGCGTCCATACCAAAAGTCTATCTCGGTACATCTTCAGCTCGTAAAGGTCAACAGGTCAAGTCGCTGAGCTCGCATTAGGTAATGTTTTAAGACGCTGATGCTAGATCATTCTGATTCCTCGATTTTACGCTAACACAATCTCTACAGTCCCTGAAGGCATTTAATGCAGTAACAACTGTGCATTGCATGCAACGAAGACTTTACATGAGTATTTAATGCGAGCATGGGCATGTAAGAATTATTAGTGCGGTTAGCAATTAATGCAGTATGATCAAATCAGAATGGTTAAATGTGATGATTACTTTTTGACGTGAATTACGTTCAATTGTAATCTCTCTTTCTCTATAAATAGGGATGAAACTCATTGTAAAAAACAGGTTGAATCTAGTATTACCATCACTCTGTCAAAATACATTTAGAGTGGTTCGTAGACATAGGCACATTTGTTGAACCACGTAAAAATTCTTATCTTTACAGTGTTCTTCCTCTCAATTCACTATTCTTAATTGCTTCTTTATTACTTTCACCAACCTTAACTATCATTTACTCTCATTTATTATCACAGTTGCAATCTGGGCTTTTCAATTTTCAGGTAGATCAATTCCAGACGTCGACAGAACTTAAAAATTGTTATCTTCCAAAAATTCATAAACAAGAGACACGAAAGTATTAATAAAATGGGCATGTGTGTGTTTTGAATGAGATGTTTTTGTTATATATATATATATATATATATTTTTGTAAATTCTAATACGCAACTTAAAAATGGTTGTCTTCCAAAAATTCACAAACAAGAAACATGAAAGTATTAATACAATGGGCATGAGTGTGACTTATATATATATATATTTATTATCACAATAGCAATCTGGTCCTTTAAATCTTCAGGTAGATTAATTTCAGACGTCGACAGAACTTAAAGATGGTTATCTTCCAAAAATTCACAAACAAGACACACAAAAGTACTAATAAAATGGGCATGTGTGTGTTTTGAATGCGATGTTTTTGTTATATATATATATATATATATATATATATTTGTAAATTCTATTATGCAACTTAAAAATGGTTGTCTTCCAAAAATTCACAAAAATTCTAATACGCAACTTAAAGATGGTTATCTTCCAAAAATTCACAAACAAGACACACGAAAGTATTAATAAAATGGGCATGCGTGTGTTTTGAATGAGACGTTTTTGTTATATATATATATATATTTGTAAATTCTAATACGCAACTTAAAAATGGTTGTCTTCCAAAAATTCACAAACAAGAAACATGAAAGTATTAGTACAATGGGCATGTGTGTGACTTTATATATATATATACACACTTATATATATATTGCTCATCTTTGGTTGATTTTTCTTTTTGATAATAGTAGACAATTATTTATTATTATAAATTAAAAAAAAAGTAAGAAAAGTGAAATATATCTATAATTGACGTTAAGGGAAAACAAAACTGAAAAGACACAAAAATAATATTTTCTGCTTCTACGTTATAGAAGTGAAAAACACAAAAATTGTTTTGATTTAAGTGTTCTTTAAACTTTGCGTTAAAAATGTATTTTCTTCCATTTTAACAATTTGACCAAAAAAAAAAGGCTGAGAAATGGTGCCAAAGTGCACTTATCACAAGTGGGTCTAGATATTTAACACCTTTATGTGAATCAAGTTTAATACTGAGGTAAATTTTATACCAATTAATTATATAAAATAATTTTCATTGTATCGAGTAACCATTATACCTAACAATTTGTCGATACATACACACAAGATATAGAGTAAATTATGCTCTAAAGGGTTTTAAAACTATAAATAATATAAAACAGACATTTATTATGGAAATAGAAAATTATTACTTTCACTCAAACTCTTCTTATAAGGAACATGTTAATGGACACACGGTTATATTTTATCTTTTACTTCCTCTTAAAACTTTATTAAAATTGTTTACTAATTTTTCAATAAAAGATGCTTCATTGTTTATAGATTTTTTTTAAGGACTATTTATACACAACAATCGTTTATGCAAACTAGTAAGAAAAAAAAAATTATCCACATTTCAATGGAAACATAGCAAAGTTCAACAACAATAATTTTTATGTTTACCTATAGAAAAAGTCTATCATATACTGATAAAATAAAGATAGATTCCAAATATATAAAAACCACTTAAATCATATATTTAAAAAAATATATTTTTAACACATGTCCTAAAATGCATATTAAAAAATTTGAGTTTAATTCTTTCAATAATATATCAATACATTCTTTCAAATAATAATAATAATAATCTATCAATGCATACTATTAACTGTGCTATAAAAAAATTGATACAAAATTATGGTTATACGTAGAGCTTATTGATAATCATTTCTCACAATTAAGTTGAAAATTTGAGTTTAAATACACTTCCTTCAAATTATAATATATATATATATATATATATGTATATATGGGGTAAATTTAACTTCTTTTAAAAGGAAACTTAGACATAAAAATTAAAAAAGAAAAAAACTATTCATATGATATTAATACAAAAGATATATCATTAAATCAATATTATTATACTAGTATTTATTTATTTATTATTATTTTTGAAACCGTTTATTTATTTTGAATCCTAATATAGAATGAGAAATGTTTCACACGTTTTGTAAGAGAAAATATTGGAGTTGAATTTGTGAGACAAGACAGTTGCGAAAAGAGATGGAAAGCAACAAGTGTTATTCACATGTTTTTAACATATGACTTTAAAAGAAAATCTTTTTAACATATGTCCTTAAATTGCATATTAAAAATTTTAAAAATAAAAATTTTGATTTTAATTCTCTCAATAATATATCAATACATTCTTTCAAAAAAATATATATCAATACATACTTTTAACCATGCTATGAAAAATTGGCACAAATTTATGATTATATGTAGAATTTATCGGCAATTATTCATCAAAACTAAGTTGAGAATTTGAGTTCAAATCCACTTCCTCCAAATTATTATATATATATGGTAAATTTACCTTCTCTTAAAAAGAAAATTGGACTTAAAAATTAAAACAACTATTCATATGATATTAATGCAAAAGATATATCATTAAATCAATATTATTATATTAATATTTATTTATTTATTATTTTTTTGAAACTATCTATTTATTTATTTTGAATCCTAACATAGAATGTGAAATATCACATGTTTTGTAAAAGAAATATTGGAATTTGGACGTTGGAGACAAAGACAAAGTTGTGAAAAGAGAAGGAATACCGCACATGTTTTTGCAGAGACAAATGTTGGTTTACTTGAAGAAGATGATGGGAACCCAAGTCCACTGACATGCAAGTGACATGTGTAAAACGTGTTCCACTAATGGACGATTAGCACTGCTTTTGTTTTCGCTATTCCAATCGCACGTCTCCAACTATTTCCGCACTTATTTTATCTGACACCTGGTTTTTGGGCCGACATTTAGTACATGCAGAATTAAATACTCTTTTCAGATTTTCAAATTAGTTTGACTTTCTTTTTTGTTTTTTGTGTTTTCGTTTCTAGCCAATTAAGTACTGTTGAAATAATCTAGACATATATATCATCTATTTACTTTTAAGATATAGTAATACTGGATTCGCTTAACATATAAAACTGTCATGACAAATGAGTTATTAAATATTGTATAAATTAAGATTTAATTAATATAATATTGATAGTATGCATGCCACATCATCTTGATATAAATTTAATAAATAAATAGGTTAAATATTTAACCAACCCTATATTGATAAGAACTTAAATGAGATCACTTGCTATAAATATATTCCGAATAACCAATTAATTAACAACAAGTATGTAAAGATGCGACAAACAACGAGTTGTTACAAGTTTATCCAAATCAATTATAAGCTTTGGTATTACCATCAATTTAAATAGGCAAAGTCCAACTTGTTTCATAACTAAGTGGCTCCAAAAGTGAAAATTTTATCATACAAGGATGCCACATATATATAAGGGCATTCAATGTCACTAGTTTCTAGCCATGGTATTTCTCTTCTCCACCACCTTACGTTCACATACCAAACACAACCTTCTCTCTTTCTACCTCACAATATTTTCTTCTTCTTCTTCTTCACTTTCAACCATGGCTACAACTCTTTGCCACGTCAATCCAACGCTCCACGTTGCCTCTAGACATGATCATAGGCGTCCAAAAGCATGTTGTGGAGCCAAGAGGGTCTCTATGGCCCACAACCAGCCTTACTGGGCTTCCATTAGTGAGCAAATTGACGCCCATCTCAAGAAGGCTGTCACGGTAAGGGATCCTGTCTCAGTTTTTAACCCCATGCACCATCTGGTCTTCGCGGCTCCACGAAACATGGCCCCAGCCTTGTGTGTGGCAGCTTGTGAGCTTGTCGGCGGCCAGCCGGATCAGGCCATGGCTGCCGCTGCTGCACTCCATGTCATGCATGCAGCGTCTTTTACTCATGAGCAGCTCCCGTTATCGGATAGGCCCAGCCTCATGCCTAGGTCCAGGCCCACAGCCCATCACGTTTTCGGCCCAAACATAGAGCTTCTAACTGCAGATGGGATGGTCCCATTTGGGTTCGAGTTGGTTGCTAAATCCGATGACCCGGCCCAAAACAACTCAGGTCGGATTTTACAGGTTATAATTGAAATTACACGTGCTATCGGCTCACAAGGTGTGATAAGCGGACAATACAGTGAACTACGATGTAGTCAATCCAACGATGACGACTTGATCACTCACACGTGTGAGAAAAAGGAAGGTGCGTTACACGCGTGTGGAGCCACGTGTGGTGCTATACTAGGAGGCGGGAGCGAGGAGGAGATAGAGAGACTAAGAAGGTATGGTCTATACGTTGGGACGATACAAGGACTGCTACAACGATCGATGTCGTCACCGCGTAAGAGGTCAATAAGAGTGGACGAGTACAGAAATTTGGCATTGAAGGAATTGGAAGGTTTTGACGAAGCTAAGGTTGAAGAAATTTCTAGTTTTGTTGACGTGAATTTGAGTCTTGTTTAAAGGTCTTAAAGTTTGATTGTGTGACATGATCCATGAAACCAAAAAATCAGTGGTATACAGAGAATTACATGTCGTTGTTGGGTATTAAATTATTGTACGTCTAGAAAAGACTGGTATTAAATTATTGTAGGTCTAGAAAAGAATGAAGTTATATGTGTGTTGGAATCAACACTGTTTCAAGAAATTTGAGTTTGTGGTGTTTTTCAGGTGGTTGCTGTGTCCATCATTTGTGGTCCCATGACGCATGGTAGCGTCTTTCTAAAACAGATGTCTTCATTTAAGTCAGAATCCATATAATACACATATTTAAATTCATCAATAATTGAAAAAAATTATATGGTCATATTTTTATAAAAATATGTATGAGATTTTTTTGTTTTGAATTTTAACGCGATAGCTAGGAACCAAAATAGATTCTTTTTCCTCTTAATTTTAGGAGTATACTTTTTGGGTTAATTTTAATTATGAGATCGAATAGACATGTTATTATTATATAAATTAATTAAAAACAATTATTATCATTTAGTTAAAAAGAAGAAAATACTTATGAGAGGGAAAAAAAACCCTAAAACATATGTTTATTTGAGCATAAAGTATTTTTTTTATTATATGATTTACAATAATAATAATAATAATAAAGTCTAGCCAAATGAGGCCTAGGTAGGTTAGTGAATCATAATATGAAAAACATATATATATATATATATATATATATATATAAAGCAAAAATTATTTACACACATAGATTGATTAGTTTCGTTGATATGTTTGTTATGATTGTAGTCTACATGTTGTATTCTTTGAAACTATATATTCTACCTTTTTTATATGTATTAAAATTCAACGTGATAGTGATAATTACTTTGTAAATTATTAATAAGCACTTTTACAAGGTATTGTCAGGCTATTATTTATTTTGTTATCTTTGTTATTTTGTTAGAAAGATCACCAATCATATTTGATATTACAAAACTATTTTACTTGTGAATCTCCTTTTTCAAAAAAAATATATATGATATCTAATAAGTCAGTAGAGTGAGAAATACTAAGATCAATTATTAATTACCTATGTAATCATAAACTTGAAATGCCTATCTATAAAGGAAAGAAAACTCATACACGTATTTGTGTATGATGGATCTTTATTACTAGGATGGATGGGGAGGTATTTAATCTCTTGAATAACAAGTGGATAAACTACTTTTAAATCTCTTTCGATTCAAATTTGTGGTTAAATCTCAAACCTCATGAATTATTTGGTCAACAATAATGTAAAGAGTAATAATTCAATTAAGAATCTTCAAATTTAAAAAAAGATAAGGGAGACTTACAAATTTTTTGAAAATGTTGGTTATGGAGTATATTCCTTTACAAGTGTGTGTATATATATTCTCTAAGTGACAAGCCCTCCCTTTTTTAATGAAATCCTATGTATTTTATGAGATTTTTTGTAGAAATATTAAGCAACATGATATATATATATGTATGGATAGAATTATCAAGCGACAAGTCCTCCCTTTTTTGATGAAATCTTATGTATTTTTATGAGATTTTTTGTAGAAATATTAAGAAACATGAAATATTGGTGTGGATAAATTTTTATATTTTTTCAAATTTAGGAGATATTTTTTAAAAATAAATGATATGATAATTATAAATATAAAATACATTTTTGCTGAGTCAAGTAATATTTAAGACTATTAAATTAATTATTTTTCTAGTTCGGTTCCTTTTTACCCTTTGCAAATTGATTAATACTAGTGCCATTTGACTTTTCTTTTCTAGTGAATGGTTCAAAAGTTTGTTATTACCTATCAAAATCAAATACTATTAACATGGTACACCGTATATTAACTATTTGCTTATTTTATAATATTCGAGGGAGGTCTTCTTATATTGTCTATGAACAATATGAGACTTCATACTCCGATAGCTGTTGAGAAAGAGAAAAACAATAGACAAATAATTGATTGAACTCAAAAACTACTTATTCATTGACTAATAATCATTTAAATAGAAATCCATAAACAAACTGACCATAAATTTTGGGACCAACTAGTTCCACAATTGACACACTTTCTCCACTACTAGAGAATTCCTAGATAATCGGAAAGCACTACTACAAACTTCAACATAGTGCCTATAGAATAGGACAACTACAACTTGATATTATTCAACAGAAAACAATCAGATAATTAACTCTTAACACCCTCCCTTAAATTGAATGATCTTCAGACATCAGTTTAAAAGAAAAACAAAGCTTCCTTCATATCAGGTAACATCCTTCAACGAGCATACTCCCAACATTTGTCTCAACTTGACAAACACAGGCAACTTGAGAGGCTTGGTTAGTATGTCTGCAGCTTGATCTTCACTTCTACAGAAAATCAAATCAATGGTACCATCTTTACACAAATCACGCAGAAAATGATACCTCACGTCTATATGTTTACTCCGCCCATGCAAAACAGGATTTCTTGAGAGCTTGATTGCTGATAAATTGTCACAATAAATCAAAGTTGGTCCTTGTTGCTGGTAATGGAGTGCTCCAAGTAGTCTTCTCAACCAAATTGCTTGACACGAACATGATGTTGCTGCAACAAATTCAGCTTCAGTGGTTGAAAGAGTCACAATTTGCTGCTTCTTTGATGACCACGAAACGGTTCCTGTCCCCATCATAAACACATGACCTGAAGTGCTTCTTTTATCATCCGTATCCCCAACATAGTCACTGTCAGTAAAACCAAATAGACCAGACCTAGCTCCTCGTTTATAGAAAATTCCAAAGTCAATTGTACCTTGCAGATACCGAAAAATTCTTTTTGCTGCCAGGAGATGAAGCTCCATCGGATTCTCCATGTAACGACTAATGAGGCTGACAGCATACATTATATCTGGTCTGGTGGAAGTCAAGTACATCAAACTTCCAACAATTTGTTTGTAAAGAGTGGCATTCACTTTCTTTCCACCTGGATTCTTCACTAGCTTCAGGTCCGGTGCTGTAGGAGTTCCAACTGAGTTACAATCTTCCATTTTGAATCTCTTCAAGACTTCATGCACATATTTCTTTTGAGAAACAAAAATCCCAACAGATGTCTGTACTACTTCGATGCTAAGGAAGTAGTGCATTTTTCCCAAATCTGTCATATCAAACTCAGTCATCATAGATTGTTTAAAAACATCAAACATGGCCTTATCATTTCTCGTATAAATAAGATCATCCACATATAAGCACACAATAAGAATTCTTCCACCTTTGCCAAGCTTTATAAAAAGTGTATGCTCATACAGACATTTATGAAATCCATCTTTAGCAAAATAAGCATCTATACGACTGTACCAAGCTTGTGGTGCTTGTTTCAGTCCGTATAATGTCTTCTTCAGTCAGTAAATTTTCTGCTCATTACCTTGTTTCACATATCCAGGAGGCTGATCAATGTACACCTCTTCTTGCAATTCGCCATGCAAAAAGGCTGACTTCACGTTTAACTGAAAAATAGGCCATGAATTTTGTGCAGCAATGGCAAGCACTAATCGGATAGTATCTAACCTTGCGACTGGAGCAAACACCTCCTTGTAGTCAATTCCAAACTCTTGTTTATAGCCTTTAGCCACCAAACGTGCTTTGTGCTTATCAATTTTTCCCTTCTCGTTCAACTTGGTTTTGAACACCCATTTAACGCCTATTGTCTTCTGCCCTTTTGGAAGATTTGTCAGCTCTCAAGTTTTGTTTTTTTCAATGGAATTGATCTCAGCATCCATGGCTTGCTGCCATTTTGTTACTTTGATTGTGTCTTCAAAAGATACATGATCACTCTCTGGAAAAAGAGCAAAATGAATAAAAGAATCATCATTAGATTCATCTAAACCCTTTACCTCATAATCGATCATCCATGCTGGCCTCCTTTTTGTGCGTTGGGGACGTGCATCATCTGAACTATCATCATGAGCTTCCCTGGTTGAATTTGATGGCTGCATTACACACGAAATGCCTGTTGGTGGACATGAAAAGTTCGTAGGAATGGAACTTGATGGCTGTTCTTGACTTCTTTCTTCATTTTCTCCATCAAAATCTACTGGAATGTACTGCCTTGAACCATTGACATCCCATGACTATTTTTTTTCTTCATTAAACACTACATCTTGACTGATCATGATCCTTTTGGTAATAGGATTGTATAACTTGTAGGCTTTTGAGTGTTCACTAACCCCAAGAAAGATGCATCTCTCTCCTTTATCATCAAGTTTCTTTCTCTTCTCATCAGGAACGTGTGCATAGGCTATGCAACCGAAAATTCTGAAGTGATCCACTGCCGGTTTGCTTCCATTCCAGGCTTCTTCAGGTGTCATGTTCTTGACAGCAAAGGTGGGACATCTGTTTAATATATGCACACTCCAATTCACAGCTTCTAGCCAAAAACTCTTTGGAACACTCCGGCTTGTCAATATACTTCGAACCATATTCAAGATTGTGCGGTTCTTCCTCTCACATACATCGTTTTGTTGTGGTGTGTAGGCTACTGTAAGTTGCCTTCGAATGCCATATGATTCACAAAAATTTACAAATTCTTATGAATTAAATTCTCCACCACGATCTGTCCGAAGCATTTTAATAGTGCTGCCCACTTCATTCTCAACAAGAGCTTTAAAGACTTTGAAGGCTGAGAAAACTTCTGATTTTTCCTGCAAAAAATAGACCCATGTCTTTCGACTATAATCATCGATAAATTATATGAAATACCTCTTATTGTCGTTCGAGGTTGGATTTATCAGTCCACATAGATCTGAATGCACCAACTCTAATTGTTGTTTTGCTCTCCATGCCTTTCCTTTTGGAAAAGTATCTCGGTGCTGCTTGCCAACAACACAATCTTCACAAATATGTGAGGAAGAATTAATTTGAGGAAGACCTGTCACCATCTTCCTTTGTTGGAGAGTCTTCAACCCATTAAAGTTCAAGTGACCATAACGAAGATGCCACAACCATGTTGAATCATTCATCTCGGCCATCAAACAATCATGAATACTTTTGATTTGTAATGGAAACAACCTATTTGTTGTCATCTCAACATTTGCAATTGTTCCTCTCGCGGGATTATCAATTTGAAAAACACCATTTTTGATAGTAATCACATACCCTTTTTCTTGTAACTGGCCCACACTTAGAAAATTAGTTTTCAAATCAGGAACATAAAAAACATTAGAAATAGTTGCAGTAGTATCATTCTTAGTTTTGATTTGAATGTCACCTTTTCCCATAACATTCACCGTTGAATTATCACCGAAAGTCACAGTTGTATGGAAAGCTTCATTTAAATGAGAAAATGATGACTTACTGCCACACATATGGTTGCTGCAGCTAGTGTCCAGATACCATAACTTCAATTGCGGTTCCTCCTCCTTGAAATGATATGCCATCAAAAGTGTTTTTTCTTCCTGTTTCTCTGCAAAATTTGACTTCTCACCTCTTTCTCTGTCTCTAGTATAACATTCTGAACTATAATGGCCATAATTATGACACCTAAAGCATTCTATGTTGGATTTGTCAAAATATTGTCCACGTCCTCTTCCTCTTCCTCTTCCTCTACTTTGAGAGTTAGAGTGATAATCATCGGGCTTCTCAAAAGATGGACTTTGTTGCCTGTTCCCATCTCTATTACTTCGACCTCCTATTCCTCTTCCTCTGTCTCTGCCTCTGCCACAACCTTTACCTCTTGAACTTGAAGATTCAACATGAGTTGAGGTTTTTAAGGCGTGTTCTTCTGTAGTGGTATTTTCACTCTTGAATCTCTACTTATGAACCAAGAGTGAACTATGTAATTCATCAATTGAGAGAGTATCAATATCATTTGACTCCTCAATTGAGCAAACCACATAGTTGAACTTTGTGGTCATTGATCGAAGGATTTTTCCAACAACTGTAACATCTGCCATCTTCTCACCATGGAACTTCATTTTGCTTGTAATCGCCATCGTCCTTGAGAAGTAGTCGTCAACTGATTCTCCTGGCTTCATGTGGAGAGTCTCAAAATCTTTGCGAAGTGCTTGAAGCTGTGCACGCTTCACCCTTGTGGTACCTTGATATTTCTTCTTCAAGGAGTCCCAAATCTGCTTGGAAGTGTTCTTCTCTAGGATAGTCTCCAATATTGTACGATCAATTGCTTGAAACAAATAGTTTTTTGCTTTCAGGTCCTTCAACCTTTGATCTTCGAGAGTTTTTCTCTGTGCTTCTGTCAGCACTGCATCCTCTGCTGGTTCATCAAATCCAGTTTCAATAAGATTCCAATACTCTTTTGATCTCAAAAAATTCTTCATTAACATGCTCCAGTGATCATAATGACCATCGAAACGAGGTATGACTGGCTGCACATACTGATCTTTAACCTTGTCGGTTGCCATGAGATCTTGCTGCTGTAAATCAAAAAGCTGCTGCTTCTGGAGAATTTTTTTTGTTGTTGTTGGTTAAACCCAACCGTGCTCTGATACCATATGTTGAAAAAGAGAAAAACAATAGACAAATAATTGATTGAACTCAAAAACTACTTATTCATTGACTAATAATCATTTAAATAGAAATCCATAAACAAACTGACCATAAATTTTGGGACCAACTAGTTCCACAATTGACACACTTTCTCCACTACTAGAGAATTCCTAGATAATCGGAAAGCACTACTACAAACTTCAACAGAGTGCCTATAGAATAGGACAACTACAACTTGATATTATTCAACAGAAAACAATCAGATAATTAACTTTTAACAATAGCAATTATAGAAAGAGAGCTATGGAGCCATTTAACTACGAATGATTGTAATACAGTTTCAATGAAAATAAAATAACCATCAACATAACAGAGTGGTGGATTAGATAACAAAGAAAATGATCAGATCTATTTTCCCTCTCCTAGTATTTTATTTTATTTTATTTACTTTCATTAATATTCTACATAGCTTTAGCCTCAGATTCGTAACAATTTAAATGACATGGCAATTTGCACGCTTGAACTTAATATTATATGTAACTAGTTATTTGGCAATAAAAAATGGTGAGTGTCTATAATGGTAACATGTGGTGGATCATTATATGCATATCTAATTGAATCTCAGATCAACCAACAATTAAAACGGTCATATAAGATCACACTGATTAATTAATATGATACTACTTATGTGTTTTAAGTACCTGTGACCATGTCAATGGATTTACTCAACCCCATTTAAATCAAATTGGTTCGTTAATGAACTTTAATGCCCACTAACAAGAGTGTTGATACTTGCACAATTTAGAACAAGCAAAAATATTAAACAATTTATCTTTGAGGGAAGCTTGAAACTTCAAAACATCTTGGAACAAACTTGACACATTTTTTGCTAGCTTCAAGAGGTCTAAAATTTTAGCATAAATGTAGTGGGTGAATTTTACAGTATGTTGACTTTTATCAGAGCTCGTTAGTCAACTCTTTTGGAACCTAACAACCTGTTTCCTGCATAAATCAAATAAAAAGAACGCGGGTGATCTTGACACCGGTAGGGTGCCGGTCGAAGACACTCCGACACTCAAGTCAGTAAACTGATTGTAAAATATACGAATGCAGTAAGGGTAAAGCGTCGTTGATTGAAGGGAGTGTGCCGGAGAAGGAGAAGGACGGAAGATTATCAGAGTCTTGACCGTCTTGATTTGAAGACTGGACGGAATAAGAGCGTAGAGATATTGAGTGTCAGTGGGCAAAACCTCATATAATAGAACAGTGCAAGTGAGTTGTGAATAATACACTAGGTAAGTTCCCAAGAAAGAGAGGTCGGTCACAATGGACCCGTTAAATACCAAGTCTTTCCTTAGTCAGACCTTTCCTAGACATGCACTTCCACACCACTATACTGAATCTATCACAGAGGAACACTAAATCTGGAGTAGAAAAATAAGAACACAAAAGAAGAAGAAGAAGAAGAAAACTCAAGAGAGAAGCAAGAAAAGAGCAAGAGAGGAGGGATGAGATGTGGGATGAAGCTCTCTCTTGGTGAAGCCTATATTTATAGGTGGAGGTGGTGCCATGAGCACTTATTGCCATAGTTAATGAGTTGTCGGTTACAAAATTTAATAGTATAGTTTATAACATGTCGGTTACAGGGTTTAATAGTATGGTTTATGACATGTTAATTATAAGGTTTAATATCTTTTCCGTTACAATGCATTAAGAGCAATCATAACATGAAATTATAATTTATTTGAGTTAAATCAATCAAGTTTCTGGGCTATCCATTTGGGTCATTAGCTTGGGCCAATCGATATGCTGGGCTACTATATCACAACAAGCTTTGAGCTTTTATTTTGGGTTTGGGAATTTTTGACCACTACAATAAACATGACTTTTTTTTTTGCTAATAGTATCAAGATGTCCAAAATATTATGACAAACTTGACACATCTTCCACTACAAACCTTAAAACTTATAATTATTTTTAAAAATAACTAAAATCAATTGAGTGATTAGATAAAATAGTCCCATTTTGACATTATCCATAAAATAAATCCCATTTGATCTTATCTTATCTTCATATAAATAACTGATATAAAGACAAAATTTATAAGGTATCAAGGCTGAGAGTTTGTGCAATTTTATATTTATACGAGAATAATGTTAAACTTTTTAATTTTTTATCCAGATTCATGCTCAAATGATGTGGTATATAAGTTATCAAACTTTATAAATCATAAGATGATGTGATAATTCATATGATGTTGATAACTTGTATATTATATTATTTGAACATGAATTTAGATAAAAATTATGAGAAACCTAGTATTACTTTTCAACAAATATTCATAATATCTTTCTTTAACATGAACCTTAATATTAAACATTAATATGACTTTTTGCTTTAAATTAATATGACGTTAATTATATTAGAGATCTAATAAGATTAAGTATTATAAAAGAAACTAAGATATCTTATTTTTATAACATTAGAAGATATATCTAGATCAAACATTATATTTACGATATTATTATAAAACCATGAAAAATTGATTCGGATATAATTGAAAGACACTAAAAAAGTACTTTTTTATTTTTTTTTAAAAAAAAAACCCAGTAAATACATATATGAAACTTAACCACTCACACAAACGAGGAAAATGAGGTGTAAATCCTTAATATATGTGAACACTTTCTTTAAAATACAACTAACACTAGAGGGGTCAAAGGTTTATGAGGCCTATTAAGATTAACGACAATGACATTAATAATGTAAAATATAAACTATCAACATAAAACTTATATGAGACCTGAGTACCAATTGAACCTTCAGTTTATTTCTTTATTTTTTTGAAGTATGATCCTTCAGTTAGTAAGATGGATAGTACAGTATATAATCAATTACATTAAAACAGTATATTCCACTACCTGATAAACCTGGAAAGTGGGATGTACACCGGAGATTTTTTAAAGATACGCCAAATCAAATTTTGTATCATAAAAATATTGTGGTGAGATCAGAATCTGACAAGGATTTGAAGTTTCATGACATTTAAAATGTCGAATCAATTTCTCGTGCTTCACAAAAAAAAAAAATACATAAATAAATAAATGAAATAAAAAATAAAATAAAATCCTCCAAGGCTCCATTATATGAAGATATTCGATATGTACGTTTTTTACCAACTTTTTTTCTCCTCCTCAAACACAAATACACACAAATAAAACACGTACACACAAATTTCTCTTCTTCTACTTCACATTTGTTGTCTATCTCTATCTTCTTCATTTTCATCTATGGCTGGAGTTCTCTGCTACATCAATCCAACCATTCGTGTTGCCTTTAGAATGAATCACATCCGTCCATTAAGGAAATGTAGAGGAGCATCCATGAAGGTCGCTATGTCACACAACAATCAGCCATATTGGGTTTCCATTAATGACCAAATTGAGGCCCATCTCAAGAAAGTTGTCACGGTTAGAGATCCAGTGCCAGTCTTTGAGCCACTGTACCATTTGGTCTTTTCAGCCCTACGCGACACGGCCCCAGCCTTGTGTGTGGCGGCCTGTGAGCTTGTTGGTGGCCGCCGTGAGCAGGCTGTGGCTGCAGCTGCCGCACTCCATGTGTTCCATGCAGCGTCCTTCACTCATGAGCATCTACCCTTGTCGGATAGGCCCAGTCTTATTCCCAGGCCCAGGCCCAGGCCCATGATGCAGCGCGCTTTTGGCCCAAATATGGAGCTTCTCATTGGAGATGCGATGATCCCTTTTGGGCTTGAGTTGGTAACTAAATCGGTTGGCCCGCCCCAAACTGATCCGGACCGGACCTTACGTGTAATCATGGAGATCACACGTGCCATGGGGTCACAAGGAGTGGTACATGGACAATATAGTGAACTACAATGTAGTCAATTGGACAGTAACGGTTCACGAAAAGTGGAGGTAATGAATAACACGTGTGAGAAAAAGGAAGGCGGGTTACACGCGTGTGGAGCTGTGTGTGGCGCCATACTCGGGGGTGGAAGCAAGGAGGAGATCGAGAAGTTGAGAAATTACGGGCTATACGTGGGAATGATACAAGGAACATTACGAAGATGGACGACGTCGCCGAATGAGAGGTCTATAAGAGTGGAAGAATTAAGAGAATTGGCATTGAAGCAATTAGAAGGTTTTGATGATGAAGCTAAGGTTGAGGCAATGTCTAGTTTCGTTGAAGCCAATTTGAGTCATGTTTAGAGAATTTTGATGGTGATGTGTGGAATAAAACACAAAATGTATATGGACCGGTATATGACATGTGACTTGCTATATGTTAACTTGTTGTATGTCTTGTAATGTCAAGTTTATATGGGATCCTATGACATCTTGTATGTTTCGAAGAGTCTAAATTCTTATATTTCTGGATGGGTGTCTATGTTATTTCTGGTCCCATTACATTAAATTTATAGTCTTTGAATAATGACATAATAAAGGCTTCATGTTATCAAAATTAGACTTATTGTTAATACGTATTATAAAGATATATGGTTAAGAAATTAAATATATATATATAAAAGTACTACATTTATAATGCTCAAATAGAGAAATAGATTAAGTTTGGTGTGTTACCACAGTGACACCCCATCTTATCCTTTCTTATCATACAATGGCAAGATTCGACTCATATGGTCACAAAATGTGGCAAATTTTTCCTCCTTCCGCGTGGGCTGCTTCTCACTTTTCTAGGAGCCTTCTCTCGCTTCTGAAAGCTCTAGTTTTAAACTACTTCTGAGAGTCTTTTTCTAATGGCTAAGGGCCCTAGTTTCGGGCTATGTGTCAGAGTCCTGATTAAGAGAGTTCGACAATGTTAAATGAACTTATAATACATACGTGTAATAGGTCAAAAAAAAAAAAAAGAAATATATTAATTCCTTAATTGAATTATAGAGATGACTAGAGAAACACTCCAAAATTTATTGTTGGAATTTCTTTTCTAATGGGTACAAATGATGATAGCAAAATCTCCAATTGACATGTGACAACTACTCGTTAAAAATTTTTAAATAGGACAAATGAATTCAAGTTAAATTAGCATAGCTTTAAAATGTCATAAGAATATTCATAGCTAGAAGAATGAGTATAAGAATGGAAAAAAAATTAATGAGGCAGTTGAAATGTCTCTTTCCATCTTCTATTCTTTATACAACATTGTTGTGTTTAGCCCACCCTAAACAACACAAAATCTGGCTCAAATCCAGCTCTGTAAGTTAATGATTACATAAAATCATGATTAAAGATGTGTCTTACAGTGAGTGTATAACATATTTTATACCAGTTCTTAAAAAAATGTTTATTATTTTTTTGCTCGGAATTTTGTCTTTAACGAACTTTCAATATTGCTGATGTTAGTGAATTTTTAATGCTAACAACATTTAATCTTATTTTTCTAACTTTCAAGATTTGGACCAACGATAATACAAATGAAGTTAGAAATTCATAATAAATTTTGATTCAATAGTATAGTAATTTACCACTTAATCAAACACTAAAGTCAAACTTTAAATCTATATTTGTTAAATTGGATTTAGAGTGGGACAGGGATTCAAAATTTCCAATCCCATGAAATTTAGCATTTGGAGAGGAGAGTTTGGGATTGAAAACCCGATCCCAAACTCTTTGAAATCTTCAATCCCAAACTCTTTAAAATCCTTGTTTTTTGAAATTTTTCATGCCCAAATAGACTTTTGGGTTTTTTGACATGATGGGAATGACTCTCTTTACTCATTCTTTTTCTTTCATTCATGTTCGCTCTCTTTCTCTAGCCAGTTGCCGCCCTCACTCTTCAATATATATATATATCTACATATATATATATATGTAGATATATATTGATATTGTGGTCTAGATTCTAGGTTTGATGGAACTCAGAACCATATGGTTATGGGTTCAATGGGATTCAATCGATTGAGTTGGATTGAATCTAGAACCAGAGTTCTGTTTTAAATCTTTTTCTTTTTGATAAATTGTTATTATGTTGTTGTTGATGTTGAAGATGTTGTTGTTACAGGAGTTGATGATATTGTGATGTTGTTAATGAAGTTGAAGATGGTGGAAGATGATGTTGATGAATTCGATGTTTATCAAACCTAAAACATTGAGGATGTTGATGGTGTTCGTGATGATGTTTAACATGGTGGAGATCCAATCTAGTAGACCTCCATTTTTTTTCCCCAAATTTTTTAAAGATTTTTTTTTTTTAAAATTAATCTTAAGAATCTAATAAAATATTTAAATTAATTTTATTCAAATTCAATCATAAACTACACCGAACATAATATGATATAATTTTAATCCAATTCTAAATTCAACCAAATATGAGACAGTAATTTATTTCAATTCATTTTTTTCTATTTCAATCTCACGTGCTAAACGTAGCTTAATGGTTATCACTTGTGTGATTGCTATTGGTAGTCTTTGTGTTAAATGAGTTTCTATTTACATGAATTTTAGAAGTATGTGATTATTAATTATAGGAGTGTAGGTAAATTCGATTTTTGAACTAGTAAAAGTATAACAATCGAGAAAAAATGATAAAGTTTAAATTTATAATTTCACTATTGTAGATTGGTGGTGATCGAAATCTCATTCTTAAGTCAAAATTTTAAGTTAATATAACCAAATCCTATAAATAAATAAGAAGGAGTTTTTTTTCCTTTGATTAATTAAGAACATATACTATCACATAATTCACATTCTTAAATAATTTGTAGATCTATTTCAAATTGCTCTAACATGTAGTGACAGTCCCAGTGGCCCTAAGAGTGCTCTGTGTTGCAGGATCACATGGCATTAAAGATAGGACTTTTTTCAGAGGAAACAGAGTAAACTTTGATCGCTTTGCATAATAATTACGAAGTACAATGACAATTGCTAAGTCCAATGACAATTGCTAAGTCCTTTCCCCAAATTTTGAATATGATACGATACTGTCATTGTCTCTAATCATGACAAATCTATACCGAAAAAATGAACATTAAACTTATAATATTCATTATAATATTAATCAAATTTTAATGTGAGTTAAATTTCTTTCAATTAATTTGCAAATAACAGAAGTGATATTATTATGTTAATTTTCAGGACCATAGCAATATCACATATTATTATTATTCATGATCTTCAATCTTCATGATCACAAAGGACTTAAAGGAGATGACTAACATGACTCCGGTAAAACCAAGAATGTATAAGAAAGTCAAAGAATAATGTGATCATGATGTCCTCACATATACTCATAAATGAGGTAACTTATTGATTAGTCATTTTCATATAAGTTTGAGTATCAATAAGTCTCATTCTTTATATTAATATTACTTATATATAAGGTAGCTTACTGATTAATCATTTCCACGTAAGTTCGAGTACCAATAAATCTCATTTTTTTTGTTAATATTTATAAAGGTATGGGTAATCCTCTTTTAATATCTGAAAGTAGTCATTTGAATTGTATTATTAAAATTTTAATCGAGTTAGTTTGAACAGTATTATGACCTGAAAGGTGTCAAGGAATAAGAAGAAGATGTCCTCATATGTGTACGTGCAGTCCCTGTTACGATCCAGTTATATGTACTGTATATTCTGTTGTACATAATGAAAGTGAAAACCAGCAAAAAAAGGGAAAAAGACGGAGAGAGAATGCACACCATCAATTCATTTGAAGATCTTACAGAAGAATGGATCTCTATTAACACCTTAGAAGGACTATCTAGACAAGTTTCTAAGACTATATATATATTTATAGAGAGAGATCAGAGAGCCATCATAAAACGAACATATATACAAAAACATTACTATAATATATAGATGGCATGATCATCATCACAATTGACAGCATGAACAATGAAGACACCATTGAATTTGATCATGGAAAGGCATGCGGTTGGGTTTCAAGAAAACCAGTCTTTGTTAAAATAGCATGCCTGACTTTGCTAAGATCTCTCCCTTTCAATGTCCTACCAACACCTTCAAAAACTGAGAAGGAAGAAATCTGACTCCTTGCAAGTCTCCTAGCAATGAACTCGTGTGGTGGCATCTTGGCATTGTGCACATCCTTATCCTCATCCTCATCATCATCATCACTGTCTCTACCATCGTTTACATCATCATCATCATCATCATCATCATCATCATAATCATGTACCTTGAATGACTTGTTTGACTTCTTGCCATAAATTTTTGACCAATCGGGAATGGACACCGGTGCTGATTGCTGCTTGACTCCTCTAGTACTCTCACTACTTTTGTGGTGGTTGCTATTGCCACTGCTGCTGCCTCCAATTGGGATCATTCTTGCAGCAGATGGGAGACTCCTTTTGACAGAATTTTGTGCCTCAAAATTGGATCGTGTCGCCTTACAATTTGAGTACTCTTTTCTCTCCCTGAGAACTGCCCAAACATCTTCTTCTTCAAAGTCTCCATCTCTCAATGATCTCCACATACCACTCCCTTGCCTATAGAGACCATGACCATCACTATCACCATAACCATAACCATGACCCTGACCATAACCATAACCATTCTCCATTGAAATTTGATGGTAAAATATTTGTCCTACACATCCAAAACATACGAAGAACATCTTAAAAGAAACTTCAAATTTCCTATCTTTGTTTTCCATCAAAACACTACAAAAAAAAAAATTCATTGAAAAAGAAAAAAAAAGGATATATACATATACAACACCAAAAAAAAAGTGAAGATTCATACAAGGAAAATAAGAATCTACCTTTACTTGGATTCAAAACACCCTGCAAAACTCTCTCACGACTTTGTTTAGATTCTAAAGTGAAAAATATATCTGCATCAACCAAACCATCATGTTTAAAAAAAAAAGTGAAAGAAAGTTAACAAAAATTCTTCTTTCTTTTGTGGAATCTAAAACCTATAAAACAAACATATAATTGGTTTCCAACCAAAAAAAAAAACCAGTCGCATATATCTTGAAACTGTTTAGTTTCTCTTACCTGAAGTAGTTCAAGAGAATCAAGTGGTATCAGGCAGACTCATGAAGAATTCTTATAACAAAGGAAGAACAACACAACCCACTTTGTCTTTTTAGTGATGTGTGTCTCTGTTGTTTGCTTTTGGTCCCTCAAAAGCTTGACTTTTGCCACATAATATAAAAAAGAAAAAAAATCCAAAGACTACCCAAAAAAAAAAAAAATTAGTATGATCAATTTTGGAGTTTTTGCCAACTTGTTCTCCGACTGAAGTTAAAAATTTTCACAAGGGATAAAGCATGATTATCATCAGAATATATTTATATATAATCAATGCCAAATTATGTGTATTCACAAATAGGAAAAAAAATTAAATAGGTTAAAGATTTTTTAAAGATTTTTGCACACTCTATTTGAGCTGGCTTTTACCATAATTTGATTATTGCCATAATGGTTTTCGTTCAAGTTTATAAAGCACCAACCTGTGGCAGCTAATCTATCGGTGCACGTGCAGATGCAATTCTGATCCATTGTATTGTACATTAGATGTCACAGTTTTTAATAAATAATTTGTTTCTTGGGTTCCTTTTTTGGCTGTGACAGAATCAATGTTGGCTGCTCAATGCTGGCAACTAACTTCCAGGAAACCATCAGTGAGTTCGTGCAACTTGGTGAATGGTTTTTGGAATTACTTGTGTATATTGGTATATAATATCTTATTCAATCGGTGTCTCGTGTCTTCTTCGTTTGTTCTGCTCAGAATGAACCGAAAAAAATAAAATACTTTCAACTGTTAAATTATATATTTTGTTGAATGAACCAAATATATGATTATTAATAAAAATTTTGACCACGTATTTTCTCGATCTAACGGTTTAGAAAATCTGATATGGTAAAATGTTGGATCAGCAAATGACCTAAGATACCTTGGGATTGATATGTAATAATAGAAAAAGGCAGTTTCTTATAAATTATTGGTGTGACAAGGCCAACAATATTGACAAATTAATCTTTCATTAAACAAATATAGACATGGAACTACCTCTACATATGTTATCGTCGTACAACAAGGAAGCTGGTGGGAGAGAAGGAGAAAGAGAAATTGATAAGATGTGAAAAATAAAATATTAAATTTAGATAAAGATGAAAAGAGGGGGTTTTCAGTCAGAAGTTATTAGTATTGGATGTAATTTATTCAGTGGACTTCTCGATCAACTTTTTATAAAGAAAGATGTTTTCCACACTATTTCTAGTAATTGTTTTGTTGTTTAAATTTTGAGTAAGATTGAATTTTCTAAATTAATTATTTTATTAGATAAAAAAACATGTTTAAATTATAAACTTGCGAGTCATAAGGGTCATGACTTCTTAATTTGCATGAAATTTCATCGTGAATCACAATTTAGTTATTATATCACTTAAATTAACTATTATCGATAACATACATTTTTTCTTTTGAGATATATAGTATTGTTCATTTGGTGATATTTACGAAATAGGAAAAATATTTTCACATAAAGTGATAATGAAAGCAAAAAAAAAAAAATGTTAACAATAGTTTTAAAGTATATATTGATTTTTTTTAAAAAAAAAAATTGAAGATGAGATGGAACAGATTAAATTTATTAATAAAATTATATACTTCATTATCAAAGGAAAAATAAAAACATGTCTTAAACTATAAACTTAAGACTTGTGAGTGAGTCGTAGGGGTCATTGAACTCTTAACATGTTTGCATTTATTTTGTTATTTAAGTTTTGAGCAAGATTGAATATTTTTCAAAAAAAAAATATTTTATTAAATGAAAAACATGTTTTAAATTACAAACTTGCGAGCCACGGTGTCGGTGATCACGACTTCTTGATTTGGATGTTCAATCACAATTTAGTTACTATATCATTTGAGTTACTTATTAGTTGATAATATATATTTTTTCTTTAATGAAATTCATAAAGAAGTATTTAAAAATAATTTTAAAGTATATATTGATTTTTATTAAAAAAAATGAGATGGGTCAAATTAAATTCATGAAAAAATGTACTACATTATCAAAAGAAAAATAAAAACATGTTTCAAATTACAAACTAACGATAAGTCATAAAGAACCTAATTACATGTTTATAATTCAACTTTAAGATAACCGTTCATTGAAAATTTTTCTTCCTTGGAATTAGTTATTATTTACTCATTTCATCATTTTACAACATAGGGAAAAGTCTATCATGATTGAACTTATGACATTAAATAAAGGGAGGATTTTTTTTTTCCTCTTTGTTTTTGAAATCAAATAAAGTTAGGAGTTGATAAAGAAAAAGAAGAGGAAACTTTGGGCTGAAAAGGATACTCGAATTTGGAGATAATAAGTGAAAATGTGAAGTCATGACCCACATGCAACAATTGGGATTTGGAAAGCCGTCATTCTCTGTATTTGGCTACCAAAACACACTCTCACTTCCTATTTATTTCTTTTATGTTTATACGGTGATGTTGAGAGATAAGAAAGTCTTTTAACACAAATTTATCATGCACATAAATATTTATTTTTTAAATATTCTATAATCATTTTAGTCAATTCCTTTTTTTTTTTTTTGTTTAAATATTTATTTTTAAAGGATATATACACGCAGCCATAAATGCGTAATTAGCGGTGTGTAGCTAGCATTCTGGATTTAAGGGATTATTAGAGAAGAATATAATAATTCAAAAATTAAAATTGTTAACACTGTATTTGTCTTTGTATAGATTTTTTATTTATATGTTTTCTTTTTGAGTTGGTCTCAATCTTAGTTCCATTATTGAAGACATAATACTGTTGATTAATCACATCTTTAAATAAAGCAAAGAAATGAATGTGATGACATGCATGAAGGATGATAAATGTTTCATATGGTAGAGTATCTATCAAATTTAATAAAAAATAAGTGCAATTTTCAAGAATTTCGCTAAATTACAAACCGACTTGAAATTCTCAGAAAAAAATTAAAAATTAAAATTATTATAATTTTTTAATGAAGTATTTTAGAAATTAATAAGTTGTAGTAATTATTTTTTTTAAAAAATACTTTTTTTCAATAAACCGAAGTTTAAAGAAAATAAGTGAAATTTATTTATCGACATAATTATAAGTGAATGTAGATGAATATTTTGCCCGGAATCACAAGTTTAAGCAAAATATATGTTACATTCAACTAATCTAATTTTCATCATTACATCAAAGCAACAACTATTCTTGTATGTCATATAGCACTAATCATTGACAATTAAACTAATGTAACAGGAGATTAAATAAATTCATCTTCTTATCAATAAAGAACGTCATGACTAAATTAAATATTAGTGCTTTCACTGTATTGAATCTCATCTCTTGATTCTCGAAATGATTACTTAAAAAATAACAAAGGGAATCTTTGATTAATATCCGTTAATTTTTTCAAAGATTAAGATATGCAGATTCATTTTACACTGCTCTGCTTTCGTCCTCCAATTCATGACAAGAAGAGTGAGTGGCGGCCAAAAAACATGGTTGGTGGGTCCTCTCGCTATGTGGCCGACACTAAAAAATTCAATTCGATAAATTTTGTGAACTTTATTTTTTATTTTTTTATTCCTGGTACTTGATTAAAAAATAGTTGTAACCAAATGTGATAAAGACTTTGATAGTGGAGTATTAAGAACAACTTCCAAAAAATGAATGAGAGCAACCCACATCAGAGTAGAATAGTCCGGAGTGGGTGAGAGAAAAATCCATAAATTATGGGGAAAGATGTAGAACCCATGCCCTGAGAAGGTTATGAGCAGTGGTAACTTATCACTATGTAAGATTATGTAAAATTGATTAGATGTGAGACTATGTAAGGGTTTTTTTTTTTTTTTTTAATTTTTTTTTAAATTTTAATTTTTGATGAGGTCCGATTTGGAAATGTAATGAAGTAACTTTATAACATTAATGAGTTGAAATATTGTATAAAAAAATGTGTAATAACTTATATAGATGTTTATACGTAGGTGAGATTAATAAGGTAATAATATATATATTTTTAACTATTACGGTTTGGGATATTAGAGGGAAGATATGACTTGAAACATAACTCCATTAATGTGAGTGTGGAGGGCATTCTGATGGGCTAAATTTTCTCTTGTTTATATTTTACTTGTTATATATTATGTTTAACTTATATGTGTTTGGTGAGACTTAATAGCTAAATTTAAGTGAAAACATAAATAATAGATTGGCTGCGCGGGGGCCGAGAAGTTCTTGACGAGGATTCTGGGCTTTAACGCTCCAGTTTACATCTCTAATCTTAAACTTTCGAGAGTATATGACAATGTGATTATATTTATATTTGCTATATATTATGTTTTGTCGATTTGTGTTTAGTAGTGTTTAAACACTTTCTTTAATTATAAGAGGTAAATGATTGTTATCTATGTAGATAATTTTTGAAGTCTTATCTTTATCCTAAAATATAAGTTACAGGCAGTTTTTTATAAATTTAAATTTAACCATAAAAATTAAATTTAATAAAAAGGAAAAAAAAAAAAAAAAAAAAGAAAAGAGAGAAAAGAAATGAGAAGAGATTTACAGGGTGAGGGTCCAAAGCTTTTGAATGGAGATTTCTTGTCCCCCATCCAAACAAATCAAACTCATGATGACTAGGTGGGGTTATAAGTCCTCCGCCCTCAATCTTTTCTATTGACGTCTTCATTTCTAAATGTTATTTTTGATGATTACTTAATTAAATTTAAATTAAAAATAAATTGAGATTCCTCTTAATTAGTTGTCATCAGACTTAAAAGTTTAAGTTAATAGAAATTGACATAACTGTAGTATTTATGACAAACTATAGTATTTAAGAGTTGATGTTATGATATATTGATACGTTAACTTACATACAACGTGGATAAGTAACAGATGACGGTTATATATTAAACGCCATAACTATAATATTTGAGACACATTGATACACCATTTCACATGCAATGTAGACGAATGACGGATGATAGATGATAGACACATATTAAATACCTCGTATCATAAAATATGTGCAACAAGGATTTCAATAAATGGAAAAGAGAGGGATTGAATTAGTGAACTTCAGACTTTAATACCATATTAATTACCATTAAACAAAAAAACTAAAACTAATAGAAAATATTCAACTATAGTAATTAGGGCTTGACTATCCTATTCAACTATTAACTTTATCTTTCAATTGGAACCCTTAAATTGGTTGTAAGAGTGATTATGAAAATCAATCAAAAGACTCTAATTGAGGGGTAATGTTAGTGATTGAGTAAAGTAATTCAATTTTAGTATATAAGACTTAAGGTTATGACATATTGACACCCTTCAATTATAGTATTTAAGACTTTAAGGATATGATATATTAGCACCCTTCTCGACCAAACGGCTAAACCCATTGTGACACGTGGGGCATGCATCCACCGTCCTCAATCTGCCCCATTGACATTATTTCTACTACATGCCATTTCAATGTTTGTTAGTGACACGAAACAAGCACGAAAGTAGCCCAAGCATCTAGTTAATATCATCAGAAACACGCTCAATTCATGATTTCCACCTTGATATCGACCTTCGTCACTGTCTCGATGTCTTTATATGGATGAAAATATTGTACCAAAGCCCAACAACGCCATATTAGTGTCATGTCTTTTGCAGTTCACAAATAGAACAATGAATAACCTTTTACTTGCATTCTGATTGGTATAAGACAGCTGTTCAATAACGTATAGAATTTTTCTTCCTCCTCAAGGAGAAACAGACAACATTTTTTGTTGAGGGTCGGCATGATCCATTAATGATACCAAGTCTTTATCTGTAGAAAATCTTGTATGATATGATTTGTTGTTTCTTCAGTCTACTCATGCTTTAGACCTCTTCTAATTTTAACCAATGATAGTTTTGCTAATATGCACCTTCTGCGCACATCAAAAACTATTTTTACCATATATCACCTCTTAATGCATAGGCTTGTACAGATTCTCATCTACTAAATTGATAGGGATTCGATATCCATCAAATGCCCATCCACGAAAATAATTTTTTATATAGACCCTTAATCTGTTCAATGTTAAAATTTTAAACTAGAAAAACAACTTTTATCTACTAGAGTTTCACAAAAATACAGTTTCAGTCAATAATCAAATTTGTTCTTCATATAACTTTTGCCATTATAAATCTTTCTTTAAAAATTAAAAAGAGTTCATTGATCTATATCTCATTATTGTACATAAGAAGGACTTTCATCGATAAGAAAACATTAAAAGTACATCTTTGATTAAACATCAAACTCAGAGTCTTTGTATAATTTTTACCGTTACAAGTCTTTGATTAAACATTAAACTCAGACTCTTTATATAACTTTAAGCGTTACAACTCTTCCTTTATCATTTGCCTCGATCCAAGAGAATCCTACTAAGATGACATATTCTAAGACATTTGTTGGTTTCATTTAAGTGTAATTCAGTAACAAAATATAGTAGCATAATGTACTCACATTTTAGATATCATTAGTGCATAACTTTCAAGCTAAATTATTGGTGGACGGACATGTGACATGAACAATTGAAGCTCCAACTCAATCCTCCAATGCACATGCCTAAATTAGACTAAATTGGCATAAGACAACTCAGTCGGATCTGAGTCTAAAAGATTAGTGTAATCACTGACCGTCATTCTCATATAGGAAAAGACTTCTAACATTTCAACATCACGAACCTAATTTTTCTTGTAAGTGATTGAGTGAGTGATTTGCGTGCATATGGGAAAATGTTCTATTCCTTTGTCCACAGAATCCAAATTGGCATGATGGAGATTCTGCTTGGATGGTTCTGCAAGCTGGCCAAACTGTTATCTTCCAAATTGTACAAACTGAGCATGACCCTTGTGACAAGAAGGATCAGAGAACATGATTTAATGGTTTATAGAGTAAGTGCTATACTAAACAGCCAATGCGCGGGCTGATTATTTGATCATTCGACTACTAAACCGTGGCAAGGTAATATAGTGCAAGCTATAGTTTTCGGGATAATGATCTGCATATGATCTTTGAGTATCCTGAACTCTATTCAATAGACAGCTACAAACTCAAGAAGTTGAGGCCCTGAATGAGTCACATAGAGACAAGTAGATTTCCAATTGAACTTTTTCAAGGAATTGAAACTTTGATCAACAATAAACTCAACTAAAACTTGAAATCATAAACCCCCAAACGAATATGTGGGGATGTCCTTGGATTCTATTAAACAAAGTCACAACACAAACTGAAAAGACAGCATAGAATTGAGAAGGAAAGATGATATGAAGGAATATGCAACACCGTAATGCAGAACAAAAATAGTGTAGTTTATTTCCAAAAACACATTGTGGTTCGACATCTGAATAGCTCACGCACTGTGCTACGTTTATAGACCAGCGTCTCTAAGCTGTGTATGGAAAATATTACTAAACTTTCATGAAAAAAATGTGAAGTGCAAAAACAAATTAAGGATAAGTAAGAGATAAAATTAGTCCAACTCTGTAAGTGCTTCAGCTCCAGCAACAATCTCCAATATTTCACCAGTAATTTTAGCCTGGCGTTCGCGATTATAAGCAACAGAAAGATTCTTCTTCAACTCCGCAGCATTATCTGTTGCATTACTCATGGCACTCATCCTTGCTGCAACCTCACTAGCCACAGACTCCTGCAATGCCCTCAAAATCTGACTATTCAAATAGAGAGGCATCATTGCATCAAGAATCTGAACCGGATCCTGCTCAAACAGCATCAAAGGCGACAATTCCCCTCCACTGACTCTCACACTCTCTTTCTCAACAATCAACTTCCCTTCCTTAGTCGTCAACCTAAACAACTCATCCTCCACAGCATCAACACACTTCCCGTTCTCATCACAAACCTCTCCTTTCACCGATAAGGGTAACAATGTATGCACCACAGGTTCGGATTTCACTAACGAAATGAACTTAGTATACACTAACTCAACCTTATCAACCTCTTCACTAACAAATAGCGAAAAAACATCATCAGCAATCAATTGAGCTTCTTTCACCGTATAAAACCCTCCTCCTTCAATATACCTATCAACTAAAACATCACTACTCCTACACCGAAAATAAGCATTACCCTTTTTTCCTACACTAATAACAACACAATCAATCCCCTTACCTTTCAATTCCGCGATCCGGGACTCACACTTCCTAATCACAGCATTGTTAAAACCACCACACAGACCCCTATCACTAGTCACAACAACAAGACCAACTCTTTTCACGGGCCTAATATTAGTCAATGGAGTATCAATATCATCATATTGCAACTGCTCATACATTACAAAAAGGAACTCTAAAAGCTTTTCAGTGAAAGGTCTACTATTAATGACAGCTTCTTGGGCTCTCCTTACTTTGGCAGCCGCAACAAGCTTCATTGCCTCAGTGATCTTTTGTGTGTTCGTCACTGTTTCAATTCTCTTTTTAAGGTCACGAAGACCACAGTGTACTACCATTGCTCTATGTCTTCTAGGCAACGAAAATCTAAAAGGGTGTTTTGCTGATGGACATGATTGACTTGAAAGTGAAGATATGTTGGATTTTGAACACACCCATGTCGTCAAATTTGAATCAGACATGATTTTGATGGTATTTTTGGTTATGTTTGGGCCTACAGAGATCAAAGTTTTGATCTTTTTTTCTAGTTATATCTCTGCAAAGACCTCTCTTGTTGATGACTTGGAAAGCAAATGAATGCAATGTAATGTAATGTAGTGGTCAAGTGAGTGTTTTTCTTTACTTGTTTTTGTTGCGGTGAGAGAAACTCTTACCTTGGAGAGACTGTGGAGGGCAAACTGGAGTTGGGTCTGTGGTGGCTAGTGACCATGGTCAAAGGTGAGCTTTTGTTTGGTTGCCGAGAAAATTGAAGGAAAGTGAGAGATTGTGTTGTTGGTGAATTCGATGAT
>CM034462.1:36543981-36613083 GCA_019925255.1 Litchi chinensis | reverse complement strand
AAACAAGTATCTCCTACAAAAACATAGAAAGATTTTCGAAAAATAGTCTAAGCATTTTCCTGATCCGATAAACTCTTTTAAAAAAGTGACTATCGATTGTCCTGTTAACCCGAAAAATGGTTTGTGTTGTGCTGTGCAGGTTATGGAAAGTGTGAGTTCCCAACAGGATATTGAGTGGGGGCAGAAATGGAGGAATTTCTGGTGCAGATTTGTTGCAGTTGCCCTAGCTAGATAGCTTCTTATACTCTACCTTTGAAGAGTTGAAGAAGCTTATATTTTTTTTACTTGTATTTATTATTATTATAATTATTCTTGTCGTATGAGATGAGTAGATTAGGTGGGGTCGTTATCAACTGGTTTGACTATTTTGTCTATAGTTAAATCCTTATTATTTGTATTTACTTTAATGATTAAAATTATAATTTTCTGATTTTAAATGAGTATGCATTAATAGTGGATTACACTATATACCATATGACATAGCCCTTATCTTTTCTTCTTGTTGCTACATATAGTGATCCAGTTCTGTGTTTTTTAAAGAATATATATATACGTATATATCACATAACATGAACTTAAATTTATGAGTTATGCTAGTATATAGATGTTGTAAATATACATGATCTATTTAGAACCATTAGATTACAATCTAGTGGTTCAAATAAATGAGGAGTTTCAATGATAAAAACTAAAAGAATTGGAGAGAGAGAAAATTTTCCCAATGGTTCAAACAAACGAGGACTTTTAATAAAAACTAAAAAAAATTGAGAGAGAAAATATTTTCCTTGTAACCATCCCTATATAAATACTGAACCCATATAGTAGAAACCTTAAATTTACATAATAACTTTACAAATGATATGGTCAAGATAAAATACGTTTATATGTGCAAGCATCTCTTGAATGTGAAACCTTTGGTTTGGGCCCCTTTTATTTTATTTTATTTTATTTAAGGTGGGACAGGTATAAAACTGTAAGAAAAAGGTATCGAACCCTGCTAATGATAGAGGACAACCTTTGGTTTGGGCCTTAGAAAACTAATAATTTCTGTCTCGATATTTGGTTTTCAATGACCAAATTTCACAGGGTAATCTTTAAACCATAAAAACCATATATAGACTATGGCTTCCAAATTTCTTGATTTTAGGTGAGCGTATATATCATTGTGTTCAAACATAAATGTCAATCCAATATCATATATAAGATCAAGGAGAAACTGAAGCTCAGTCCATTCACATTAGGCATGACATAACTGGGATACCTCTCGTTTCAGATTGTGTTTGAAAACTAGGCGAATTCAAATGATTTCAAACATTTTATCATTAACTTAATGAAAAGTTAAGTTCTAACAAAGTACATCACTCTTTAGTAAAAATAATTTAGCACTTCCCTCGATCTTAAGAGGTCAAGAGTTTAAGTTTCACCTTTATCCTAAAACATAAGGTGCTGACAGATTTCTCTAAATTTAATCCCCCTCACCCACCATAAACCCCAAAAAAGAAAAAGAGTTCTAATTGAAATTTTTCATAAACTTATTTTAAAACTACAAAAGTGGAGTTATCATCAACTTGGAACTAATGATCAAAATATTGACATAGTACCACTAATGTGTTGGTCAGGATAAGTTAGAAAGCCCCACAAAAGCCCAATAAAAACTTGAAATGTGCTTCTTACTGTAGCTTGATGGCCAAACTATAATGGTCTAATTAGAAAAGTAATAAGAAAGCCCAAAACATGGTACTACCACTATTATTATTGACATTCTAAGAGTAATCCAACATTTTTCAGGAAATTCTATATTTTCTCATGTTACATTATCAGTACAATAATTACTGATAATTCTAAATTATTATGAGGCAAATCCAACAAAAGGTCTAATTTTTAGGTTTATTTTGCTTCTCTTGTAATTACAAATTTAAAATCTCATTGATGTATGGATGTAAAATGGCTATCATTGGCCACCTCCAGTTGCAATTTTATTTTTCCTGGTGTAGACACATTTCTTTTGGCTATAGGAATTACAATTAATTTCGGGTATAAGGAGAAAGAATGTTAGTCGAATTAACAATTTTGTTAGTATTGATGTGATATGTAATATTATTAAGTCAATCTCATCTCAATGCAAAAGATTTTTAAGTATGATTGTCACAAACATAAAATAGTTGGTGATTTATTCTTAAAAAAGTAGTAAACATTTCCTAAAGAAAATAAAAACGAAATAAGCATGAATCTACATATGAAAAAAGATATAAATCTTTTGATTTAGAAACCCATTGAAAATTCAGAAATTCTCCGATATTTTTGACCAAACACGTCTAACTTCTTTTAAAATATTATAAATAATTTACACTTAGAGAGAAAAGATATAACTCAAATTCATAATATCATAATATAAATGTGAGGGATAAATCATTTGATCTACCTCAGTGCGCTTTTAACTATTACAGTTGTGTCATATGTATGGCTTTTTAACTTAAACCAAATAAACCAGATATCTATTGGGATCAATTAAGATTAAATATTACTTATGCAATCTGTCTTTAGAGATCGAAACAACTAATCCTATATCAAGAAATAAAACTATCCACATAAAAAATCATAACATATTATATAACACCATCAAATAATATATATATATATATCATAATATTATAATTTAAATGTGAGGGATAAACCATTTGATCTACCTCTGCGCTTTTAACTATTCAAGTTGTGTCATATGTATGGCTTTTTAAATTTAAACCGAATAAACCGGATATTTATTAGGATCAATTAAGATTACATATTACTTATGCAATCTGTCTTTAGAGATCGAAACAACTAATCCTATATCAAGAAATGAAACTATCCACATAAAAAATCATAACATATTATATAACATCATCAAATACTCTCTCTCTCTCTCTCTCTATATATATATATTGATTGTAGTGGTCAAAATTGTACAGAACCAATTACTAGAAAAAAATGATGGCCTCGTGAGTTGTTTGGGCCTAACCAAAGCCGAAAGCCCAGAAGCCAGTAATACCAGCTCCCTGTCTCTCATTAATGAAGGTTGACCACTTGAAGTGAATCAAGTTTTAGCAAGTTGTAACGTAAGCCTTGAAATAGGCGACCGTTCGAGCAGAAATCATTCCATTAAGTGCAGAAGTGGGAATCAAGGAAACGGATCTCTTGATTTCAGTAGTCTGAACTCCTCAAATGAACAATTTTCCACCTATATAAAAGGGAAGCAGACAGAGGCATAAAGTATCTAATTTTTTCTCTCCAGTACTGTTACTCTGTTAAAATCTCTCCAAGTTCTTACACTGTTACGCACTTGTACTCTCAAACACCAACATCTTCAAGGCATCACAACCTCTACACTCTATCAAGTACAATAGTAGCACTCTCTTAGATGGACGGCTATCACACTCCATAGATCTCTCACAATCAGTGGTGCAACGAAAATTTTATTTCGAAACGAAACGATTAAACTCAAATATCGATAGAAAACTCTTAAGTTTTATTGCTGAAATTAAAACTGAATAACTTACAAAACATAAACAACATAAGTCTATTTATAATAATTCTAATCCTAATCCTTATAGAAATAGAAATTCTAACTTAAAGATTAAATCAAGACTAAAAGAATTAATAATCCTAAACTAATGAGGATAAAGATTCTCAAACTAATAAGGAATCTAAAAAATCTTAAAATTTGTCCTACATCAAATTCTCTCCTCTTGAAAAAAAACTCATTCTCGAGTTTTGTGATTACAGAGTAAACTCAACTGAAGGAAAATACTCGAAGATATTGGCAACATTGAAAACATTGAAAATATTCATGTTGTTAGGGAGATAAACTTTGTACGCATTATTGTCAATTTCTGTAGTATCTTGAAAGGGTCAATCTTCTTATCTTGTAATTTGTTTTATGTGCACACAAGAAAACGATTCCTTCGAAATGAACCATCACTAAGTCGCCTATATTGAACTCCTTGAAACAATTATGTTGATTGGCTTAGGGCTTGTAAGGTAAATTAGTTGCTTTGAGACCAATTTTGGTGCAGCGGAAGTTTGTTTCGAAATTGAAATTGATAAATAGTAAAAAAATGATCAAACTAAAATATAAATTCATTATCACTCAATAAAATAATCGTTAATCTACTAAACTCAAACAAACCAAATCATTTTATAATGATTATAATCTTGAAACTACTAGAATTAAGAATCCTAATTGACTCTTAACTTTCTAACTTAAAACTAATTAAAACTAGAAAACTTAACCTCAAGGAAATCTAAATTCAATTCCTATAGAAACTCTATTTTCTAATTTTTTCCTACGTCAAATCCCCTCCTTTTGAAAAAACTCGTCATCGAGTTTTGACTCAGCCATGTCGTAACTTCTAACAAACAACTGCTTCCCCTTCATCTCCTACGGTAAACTCAGTTCCTTCGTAAAAATCATCATCTCTTGTAGAGTAGTCCACCATTTTCTCTTCTTCAGCAAAATTAACAATCTTTCGATTAGGGCAATTATTCAAAAAATGTCTAGGTTGATTACACCTAAAACATTTGCATAAATTAGTACATGCGTAAGGATCAAGATTGGTACGATGCGACTATTGTTTGGTACTGTTGCTTGATTGGGGACAGCACTTGAGCTTCGTCCTTGTTCTGGAGTCTAAGGCGCAGAAGTTGTCCTCACTATTATCAGTTGATGTAGATTCCCTAGGAGTGGTTGAAATATCTGGAATATATATTCGAAAATTACTCGAATTCCTGTTAACTAGCTGGTTTAATTGAGCCTCAACTTTCAAAACCAAATTAATTACGTCAAATAATGTTCAGACATTGTGAAGAGCTAACTTATCTTAAATATCCAATCTCAAACCTTCGATATATCTAGCCATTCGTTGATCCACACTTTTTATCAAGTTACATCTAACACTTAATCGATAAAACTCTTTAATATATTTTGTAACTTTTTTATTTATTGGTCAGCAATTCTGAAACTGTTGATATAGAAATTGTTTGTAGTCAGGAGGAAGAAATCGTTGTTTAAGCAATCGCTTCATCTTCGCCCAATGTTCAAATACGTTGCTTTCCTTGTCTTTGACGATTGAACTGCAACTGTTCTTACCAAGCTGCAGCTCATTCTTTTAACTTATACACCACTATCTTAACTTGTCGCTCCTCCGAGATTTCTAAACAATAAAAAAATTGCTCTACATTATACACTCAATCAAAAAAATCTTCAATGTGTAATTGACCATCAAAAGTGAACAAATCCATTTTCATTTTGCAATCTTGTCGTTCTTAGCGATAATGAACGTTCCTAAAAGCGTTGCGTTCATTCCTGAAGGAGTTGTTAACTATATTGACTTTATCCTCTTCTTCCAAAGAATAATCTAAGCCTTCAATGGGTGCAAATCCCCTCTCACCGTGTCTGTGGATTGCTTGACAATCTTCTTGAGTGACATGTCATTTGAAAACAACTCGATTACTTTTTTGGTCGACATTAACTAGGTTGGGTTGGTATGGGTACGGTCGGATCTTTTCGATTTTGCCCCTTTCGTCATTATTCTTTTAACTTATACGTCACTATCTTAACTTGTCACTCCTCCGAGATTTCTAAACAATAAAAAAATTGCTCTACATTATACACTTAATCAAAAAAATCTTCAATGTGTAATTGACCATCAAAAGTGAACAAATCCATTTTCATCTTGCAATCTTGTCGTTCTTAGCGATAATGAACGTTCCTAAAAGCGTTGCGTTCATTCCTGAAGGAGTTGTTAACTATATTGACTTTATCCTCTTCTTCCAAAGAATAATCTAAGCCTTCAATGGGTGCAAATCCCCTCTCACCGTGTCTATGGATTGCTTGACAATCTTCTTGAGTGACATGTCATCGGAAAACAACTCGATTACCTTTTTGGTAGACATTAACTAGGTTGGGTTGGTATGGGTACGGTCGGATCTTTTCGATTTTGCCCCTTTTGTCATTGTTCTTTTAACTTATACGTCACTATCTTAACTTGTCGCTCCTCCGAGATTTCTAAACAATAAAAAAATTGCTCTACATTATACACTCAATCAAAAAAATCTTCAATGTGTAATTGACCATCAAAAGTGAACAAATCCATTTTCATCTTGCAATCTTGTCGTTCTTAGCGATAATGAACGTTCCTGAAAGCGTTGTGTTCATTCCTGAAGGAGTTGTTAACTATATTGACTTTATCCTCTTCTTCCAAAGAATAATCTAAGCCTTCAATGGGTGCAAATCCCCTCTCACCGTGTCTGTGGATTGCTTGACAATCTTCTTGAGTGACATGTCATCTGAAAACAACTCGATTACCTTTTTGGTAGACATTAACTAGGTTGGGTTGGTATGGGTACGATCGGATCTTTTCGATTTTGCCCCTTTCGTCATTGTTCTGACCTCTGTTGTCGTCGATCTAAGGTCGTCGGCCTCTATCGTCGACATTCCAACCTTGTCCGAGTCTAATCTAGGCCGGGCAATGTAGATCTATATGCCTAGAGTTACGAAACGGGTCGTAACCGTGCGAATCTACATATGGGTCGTATAAAACAGGATTGAGTGTGAAGTGGTGTGCGGACCTCACTGGTCTGATGGGTAAGACAATCCAACGACGTGTGGGTAAGGAAGATGAGATCGCGAGTCGAGTGGGAAGATGGGTTCCGTAGATTCTTTGGGTCACTCGCGGGTTTTCTGTTTTGATCATATCATATGGGTTCTGATCATCCAAATTTCAACCTCCTTACTGTTTGCAGTCATCGTTGGCGTCACCGCTGGTGGTAGCCATCCGGTCACCTGTTAATTAGGTTGATACTCGTCAATAACTTGTCTTCTTTCGAGAGTCAATGCAGTAAAGGTCTGCTAAAGACTTCGAAATGTTTCTTCAATTCTGTCGAGTCATTGCTCGACAATCGCTAACCATTGATTATTGTCAGGGGTTTTTGAAAAAAAAAAAAAAGTCTTCCCCATATGAAAAAATAAATTAAGCTTGTCATGAGTCATTCCAAGTGATCTAAGTGTGATACTTCATCATTTCTTCCGTTTGTCTTCATTAAAAGTATTTAAAAGTGTGAGGGGTTGAATTTGAGTAGGAAAAAGTGAAGAAATAAGTAAGTTTTTAGGTTAGGTTTTATGGGTTTTCATGAGTTTTTGTTTGATTTTCTAGTTTAAGTTGTTAATTGAACTTTTGACATACTTGAAAGACTATTTGCACCATAATTGGACTTGAGATTTAAGGAGTTTAACAAAAAGAATTATTCAAGTGACTTGTATCAAGGTGAGCACACTAATCTCATGCCTAAATTTGGATTTGAGTTATGTTTAAGTGTTAGGAAAATATCTTACATGATTTGAGATAATTATATGCCAAGAAAACAAAAAAAAAGTGATGATATCCCACCTAATGAATTTTTAGCCATGTGTATACTATTGGATTCAAATTATGTTTGATGATTTTGATAGGATTTCATGCTTATTTATATGTGTTTAAGTTTATTGGAATTAAGAATAATGAAAAAGAAAGTCATATGTATATATATATCTGTTACATTCGATCAAAGTGGATAGTTATGGACTTATGATTTATGTTACAATTTAAGTTTAATAGTTTGATACATGTATAAGTTCTAAGTGAAAATTATGCTCGCACTAAAGTGTAGGAGGAGGGAAAAGCTAAAGAAGAACTTGAAGGAGTGGTTTGTTAGTTGGATAGCTAGTTGTGAGTGTAGTTATTTTTAAAGTTTTTATAAGTTTTATCAATCGATAATTGATAATTACAAATGTTTGTTTTAGTATGTAATTTATTATGTCAAATTTATCAAACTTTTAGCATGTTAGCATTTTCTAATGATGCATGTAAACTTTTAAATTACGTTATAAATGTATATATTTTAATAGTAAAACAATTTAGTATGTTTAAGTGAAATATATATATATATATAGAGACATGCTAAATGTATTTGTAAAGTTCTAGGCTTTTGCCTTTAAAAGATAGTATTTTGATTGTAAATCATATACTAGAGAAAAAAATATTTTCTGGTTAAATCAATATACTTTTATGCCTAGTGCATATAAGATTTTTAAGTATCTTGAAAGGAATTTAAATATCTTTGGTTTACCCTGATCCCTAGCATACCCATCCGAAGTACTCTATGCGTGTATGACAAGAGGGAGGGAGAGTCACTAATTTAGGAGATTAAGTCAGTGTATCGCACTTTACACATATATAGTAATATAGATCTGCTTGATGTTGGAGGGAATCACGATCATAGAGTTCCCGCATCTGCAATACATATGATAGTTTTCCCTAGTTCTAGTGATGTGTATATGTACCGTTATGTAAAAACGAGTTTCATTAGATTACTTTGTAAGGCAAGCTTTAGAAGGAAAAATATGTCATTAAACGTGAAATTTAAAAAACAAGAAAATTTTATGCTTTATGAAATTGTTATTAGATTTCAAGCAGTAGTATTTATATGTTTTATGCCACTTTTACAGTTTTTTAACGGTTAATAAGAAATTATCAGTTTTTTAATTTATTTTGGGAGGATATATAAAATTAGAAAACAAATATTATAGTTTAAAAGTTTACCCACTCACTGAGTTTAAATATTCATCACTCTTTTCATATTTTTGAAAAAAAAAAAAAATCCTCCCCAAGTGTAGGTTTGAGCCATCAAAAGGAAATGGCTCCGTTGAATGTGTAAGTGCGCTGAGGACACAATGCTACTGTATTTTTTTACTTTTGAAATATCATATGCATGTATAACCACTTAAAATTTGATGTATATTTTGTAAATATCTTGTGTACATCGTGCTTTTGTATAAATTAAATTATTTTCAAGTTGTATTTTAAACTAAAAACATGATTGTGGCTAATTGTGGAAAACAAAAAGAGGGCTTGAGACCTAGAGGTTGAGAATTTTGTTATTATAGAAGTGTATAGATTTTCTATAAATTTTTACAGAGTGAAATTTTTAGAAAAATAATCGTTGTGCTACCAAAATTTTTAATAAACCTGTTTTACAAACATACACTAAAAAGAAAAAGTTTTCATTCATTTCCACTAGAAAAGAAATTTAAACTGAGAGCAGTACCTCCACGGGACCTTCTTGAGTTAGAGTGAGAGTTCGATTGAGTTTTGTTGGGGTGCTACAAGAATCCCATCGAGTTCCACAAAGCGATCTGGGGCTGGTCCCGACAGTTTGTTATCAACTTAAACCAATTTCAGTCACTAGACGAGGCAGACCACGCTCTAATGCTAATTTTGGTATAGCGGAAGTTTTGTTTTGAAACGAAACAATTAAACTCAAATATCGATAGAAAACTCTTAAGTTTTATTGTTGAAATTAAAACTAAATAACTTATAAAACATAAACAATGTAAGTCTATTTATAATGATTATAATCTTAATCCTTATAGAAATAGAAATTTTAACTTAAATATTAAATTTAGATTAAAAGAATTAATAATCCTAAATTAATGAGGATAAAGATTCCTACACTAATGAAAAATTTGAAAACTTGTCCAGCATCAATCAGCTTCATATATATATATATATATATATACACATAAATATATGTGTGTGTGCATGTGTGTAAGCTTACACACCGTGTTGTGCTATCAAATGATGATAAAAATAAAATAACATAAAAGGGACCCCAATTGCGTGAACACGTTGTTCATTCACATAACAAAAACATAAATTGCTTTCACACGCACACACGCACGTAGGCCACAACCGCAACAAGGTTACAACTTTAAACACAAAACCAACACCCAAAAACGTGTGCGCACGGAAACTCCTACGCTGCGCACTTGCAAATCGCACAATTAGATAGTTGTTGTTGGAAATGTTGGTGTTGGTCGTGGGGTGGCGTTTCGCGAGCTACAAATGCGTAGCGTATTCTTCAAGACAACTCCAAAATGATTACCTAACTTTGTGTTTATGGTTTTCAATTTTTAAATTATTTTTTTTGTTTTATTTTTTCGAGTCCACAACAAATTTGGAATGTAAGATGAAGATCTTATCATAAAATGTTTGATTTAAGTAATGCTTTTATTGAATCAAGTGAAGTCGTGGCCTAAAATGTGAGGTTGAGTAGGTATGGAGGTTTGGGGTCATCGATATATAATGGGTTGGGTTAGATTGTGTTCTTACGCGATGGAATATTATCTATTAGTTTTATTTGTTTATAAGCATTTGTTTATCAAAACTAACATGGAGAACAAGTTAGGAGTTGGACCAAAGCATCTGGAGATTAAAATTATTAACATGTACATTTGGATCCACTATAGTGGTTTGGGTACAAGTCTTACCGTGCTATATTAAATGTGAGGAGTTTTTCTCCTCCTAATTCGGGAGGAGATTCTTATGGATTATGAAAGTAATATCTAGATTGTGCAAGGCTGTATTTCAAGCTGCCTTTGGAAGGCACAAGTTAGTTCTCATGCAAGCTACTAAGTTTGAGCTGTTTTAGTGTTTGTTACTTGAACTAATAGGTCTCATGTTGACGTGACATGTTTTTTAGGTGTTAGTAATGATGTCACTCTTTTGGTCTTTTTAGTCTCTTATTAGGCACAACACGATTAGAAAGAGATTTCTCTCTATTATAAAGTAGGTTTTTAAATTGAAAGTAATCATTAATTTGATAGGTCTTATGTAATATTCATCTAAACTGGGTCAGCTTTTTTAAAAAAAATAGATAATCTGTTATGTTGATTTTTGTGTGGAACACAAAAATAGATTTTTTTGTTAAATATAATATCACATTTACTAATCACGAATGAAAGTTAAAGGCAATTAAATTTCATTAGAAAGGGAATAAAGGAAAGAGAATTCCAAAAAAAAACTAGTTAAGTGTCGAATTACACATAATTTGATTCTTCAAAAATTTAGAAAACCATAGAATCACAAATAAGAATTAAATTATTATCCACTTTTAATAATTTCTTAATTTTTACTTAGTTAATCTGTCATAAAATATCAATATTATATATATGTGGAAGGTTTATTGCACATCACTCTTGATAGAGTAGATGCGTAATCCAATCATGTTAGTGCTTAGTTTTCCATATATAATGAAATTTTGGTCAAAAGTTTTGGATGGTATTACTACTATTTAAAAAGCTCTTTTGTATACATTTAGGCTTCGTTTGGTACAGCTTCTCCAAATAGATCTACTAGAAGTAGATCTTTTAGAAATAGATCTTTTGAAAATAGATCTTTTAAAAAAAAGTTATTGGTTGTTTGGTTGTCAATTAAAAAGGCTCTTTTAAATTGTAGAGTGTTTGGTTAAATTATTTTTAAAGCACTTTTAGATTATTAATTTACCAAAAAGGGTATAAGAGAGATGAATAATATATTCATTCTTGAAATGTAATTGCTTCAACTTTAACCATAAAAAATTAATTAATCAAACAACTAATAATTATTTGATGTAAATTTATTTTCAAAACATAGATTTTCAATAAAATAAATGTAAAATTATTTTGTTTCTCTATTTTTTATTTTCAAAAGAGAAGTGTTTATTTAGATTTGTGAAGTTTTACATCTTCAATTTTATTTGATCTAATTAAATTTTCATTAATATTTCATCAATGAAATATCATGTGACTTTTCAAATCATTCTCTTTAAAACAACTCAATAAAAAAATAATACCATCTTTAAAATTATATATAAAAAACTTAAAATCTAATAACAGTAACAGAAAATCAATACTGCAACCGCAGTATATATATACTGCACTGCAATATATATATACTACAGTTTATATATATACTGCACTGCAGTATATATATAAACTGCAGTATAAATATATACTGCAACTGTAGTAAATATACACTGCACTGCAATTGCAGTATATTGTAGTGTATATATATATATATATATATATATATTGCAATTTTGAGTATATAATATATATACTGCAATTTTGAGTATATAATATATATATATATACTGCAATTTTGAGTATATAATTACAGTATATGTATACTCTGTAATTGCAGTATGTATACTTCAATTGCAGTGAACACTGCAATATATATATATATTGCAGTGTATATATATACACACTGCAACAACAGTATGTCAATTACAGTATATATACATACCAATTACAGTATATATATATGAACAATAATAATAAAACCAATTAAAATCAATTATAGTATATATATATCAATGAACCACGATAATAAAACCAATTACAAATTACAGTGTATATATATATATATATGTATCTCAATAAACCAATAACAAAACTAAATGCAACATATATATATATATTACAAATATGACATATAATATTTATGACAATAAGATAAAAAAATTTTAATATCAACTAAAACCAATTGAAAAAAAAAAACACAAAATATAGAAAACTTATATGTTAAAGAAGAGTTCTCAGAAGTTTTGATGAAATAAAAAGTGAATGAATGTGGAGGCTATATGTTTATATTTGTAATGAAAGTGTAACAGGGTTATAAGAGTTTAAAGAAATTAACAAAATAAAATAGGAATATATTAGACATTTCAATATTTAAAAAAAACTCAAAAATGTCTACTCGGAGAAGCTTAAAATTTGAGCTTCTCCAAGTAGACATTTTTTAGCTTTTTTAATTCCCCAAAAGCTCTACTAGGATGTCAACCAAACGATGCAAAAAAAATCAAGTAAACCTTTTGACATTAAAAAGGTACTTTTGACCAGTAGATAAGCTGTACCAAATATATACTTAGTTTGGTAGTATGAAGTCTTATTAAAACAGAAGGAAACGGTGAGGTCTATGATTGAAATTCACTATTAACAAGATTTTAAGTCATTGTCATCGAATTAAGTAAAAAGTTCATTGATATTTTAATCTAATAATATGAAATAAATTGAGAGAATTGTAGATATGTTTATAAAATTTGAACAAAATTTATAGATTCTGAGAATAGTTAGTACGAATATTAAGATCATCAATTCCATATCCAAAACAAAGTGAAGGCTATTATATTATATGAAACCTAACTTCCATAAAAACATGTAATATAATTTGATAAAATATCGAAGAAACTTCTATGACATATATAGAAATATTTGTAAAATATTCATAATATATCCGGTATGTTTTTATCTGTAAACATTTAAGAAAAGAGAAGTCGATGATATTTTTATTCACCTATGTATTTATTTTTAAATAAATGAACTACTCAAATAGGAATGTCATATATTTGTTTTTTTTTTTTTTTTTACTGAAATCTGATTTATACATTTTATATTTTTTAAGTATCTAAATCATGAATGGAAAATCTCACCCTTCATTGCATTTTAGGTGAAGATATCATAATGTGTTATAGGGTTGTTTTTCATAATAATTCTAACAATCATTTTCTATTTTTTTTAAGCGAATTATTCTCATGGGTCGTGATTGAATTTAGCAAATATGTATTTTCTTTGCAATATATTCACTTGGTTATGTGTATCATATTTATACTATATGGTTGCTAGATAATATATATTTTTGGAATAATATGTGGTTTTTTGATCGAGTTTTGATTATTTTAACTTCTTCTAAAGTTTGATTAAAAAATGTTATGTTTTTAGTTTAATTCCACACTTTTCATAAATTTTATATCAATTTTCACCCATATCGGTATTTCTAATTGATATTTCTATCTTAATGTAGTATTGATATTTTGTCATTTCAACATTTTTATTCTTGATCAAATCCCATAGACAACATAAATAATTTTCTTTTAAGACCCATGATTTTTTCAGTTGCCCATTGCCATTATTATTATTGTGATGAGAACAGTAATGACAATTATTCTTATATAATGATGGCTAATCAAATATATTTTGAATAAAAAATTGATGTCAAGGCACTAAATTTATCTGGTGTATGCCAATTAATTTTCCGTTAAAAAAATAAAAAATTAAAAAGCGTAGTTGCTAATTGCTACTTGCTAGTTGAGGTTTATTATTTATGACAGACGGTGACATGGCATGGTGTGACTGGTCACTAGGTAAGCTTATGCTGACTCTCACCGGACCCTAACAAGACCCATCAATGCAGGTCCGATCTCTGCATCCACCACCTCGCATAAAGCGGCGCTTATTATTTATTTATTGCTTTTCCAAAAATCTTTTATTTTTCTATTAAAAATAATAAATAATTGATTAAAGGTTATACTATTATACAAAATTAGTATCACTGCCGTATTTCAATAAAATTTAATTTCACCGAAAAGTCATTTCTAATTTCTAATTAATCAAGCGGTTCATAAAATTAAACAATTTAGAAAATAAAAATTAAGAAAATGAAAAATGATAATATTTCTCTTGTAAGTGCTCATGTACCACTGACAAGTCACTTGCTTCGATAGTAAAGCATGCGCACCTGGTGCCTGGTGGCTTTCAACAGCGAGTGAGCATCATTCACAACAAACAGATAATTTCAGTCAAGCCCTTTAGGGATAAAATTTCGTTTAAATCTCTTATATCTGAAAAACAGCTTTCTTATGAATATGAGTCGCTCTTTTCCGATTGTTCGGAAGTAAAGTTATAATATTATATTTTAAACCACACTTTAGAGTCACTACTAAAAGGTTATACTTGTAATATTAAAGATATTATTATTAGAACTGTATACTAGCTCGACTCATTAATTAAAAGAGGGATTTGCTATATAAACCCCTAAATTTCAACATTTTTTCGAAACATGCTCTCATTTTATTTTTATTTTTTAGATATCTTAATTTATATGGTAAATTCGTTTTGTAAATCAAATTTTAATTGAAACATCCCCTAAGAACATGTTTACTAAGTGAAAACCTTTACGGGGGGGAAAATAATTTTTTTTTTCGATTTCTTAGTATGTATTTATTAAAAAAATTGAAAATTAACTTATATAAAACTCACATAAATTATAAATTAAATTTTTATTAAAAATTTAATTTCTCCTTATATCTGAAATTGTCAACGAGGCCCTTCAAATCTCCAAAACCCAAATTCTCATCCATATTCGTTGGAATATTTTAGAGGATTTTAGGGATTGAGGATCAAAATGATCCAAAATTTCAAATTGAAATGAGGAATCCTCATGTCCCCCAATTATAATATAAAAATATTTATATTTAATAACTAAATTAGTTCTAATGATTTCTCTCATAGATGACTTTATCATTATGTATTATTTTTATATTATTTTAATTTTTATCACGTGTTGTGATTTATGTAAGAACATTGTAAATGTAATACAATGTTGAAGATTTCGTATGTCAAAATGTTATGGATTTAGTGTGTTGGAATTTTATAAAATTATTATATGAATTATTTTTTTATTATTTTATAAAATTTTTATTATGTGTTATGACTTATATAAGAACATTGTAAATATAATATAATGTTTTAAGTTTCATACGTTAAAATGTTGTTGATTTAGTGTGTTGAAATTTCATAAAATTATTTTGTGAATTATATCTTTTTTTTTTTTAATTTTGGATCAAAAGGGTGAAACGGTAATGAGAAACGGGAAAATAGGGAGATGAAAATGAAACTGGGAAACCATTGTAAAATACCTCTGTCTCCATTTTTCTCAAACATAGATTTGGATGGAGAGTGGGGAACTTGTCTCATCCCATTTTGCCCCCATTCATATATGTACTTCCACCAAAAGAATCAATTTTTTTTTTTTTAATTTCTTTAACAATGGGATCAAGTTTCTTTACAGTCCGTGGTGCGTAGGGATGACAATGGATCGGATCAGATTGGGTTTTGTCCTTTCCGAATCCAATCCGAAATTTTTGAAGGATGCTCCAAACCCAACTCTTGCCCCAAACGGATCATTACTTTCTGCCCCAAACCTAAACCCAATTGGAGGGACTTGCCCCGAATCCGACTTGTTGACCCGATTTAATTTTTAACTAAAACAAATATAAAAAAAAAAAAAAAACACAACAAATATCAAAAAATTAACTACATTTATATTGAAATGTTATTACACAATCCAAAATATTAATACTACATAGTCATGAATACCAAAATAATAGCAACAACATAATCAAGTTTCATTTAAAACACTAAATAAATAAATAACCGAAAACATTATAAAAATTCATACTAAAAATTCATCCCAATGCTTTTAAACACGAACCTATAACCCAAAAAAGAAAAAAAAAAATTTAAGTTAATAAGTTTTAATGTTACGTAAAAATAATATTAAAAATATAATATATAATTATCATAAATACTAAAATGTAATATATATCGGGTTAATGGGGCGGGTCGGGGCAAAAAAGTTTGCCTCGTTACTGACCCGGTAACCCGATTGGGTCAGTCTTTTGGCTCCAAACCCGCCCCAAAGTCAATTTTTTTAGCTTCAAATCTGCCCCAAATAGACCGAATTTTTTTGGGTTTGGATCGGATCGGATATTTTTGCCATCCCTAGTGGTGCGATGTAGTGGCACCCATCCTCTTGGATGTTGCTCATCTTAAGATTGGTTCATGGTTCGAACTACAGTTGTCCAATTAGGCTTATGGGTGATTTTTTCATGTCTTGTGGGTTAACTCTCCTACTTTTGCAATTTTAGATTTACGCTGTGTCTTAGTATAAGAGTCCGACAATAATGAATGTATACATAATGTATTATGTAAAAAAAAAAAAAAAAAAAAAAAAATTAAAGTTTTATCTCTTATTTTCTATTTTAATAAAACTGGATTCTTATTCATTTTATTATTTTCTCTTTGGAACCTATTTTAGTTTATATTTAAATTAAAAGAAAGAGAGTTATATATTATATCAAACTTCAGGGATTTTTAACAAACTTTACCTAATTGAAAAACTAAAAATTAGAAAAAACAAAAACAAAAAATGGGGACACTGAAGCGGTCAAATTTATCTTAATTAAAAAATATATATATCTGAATTAAAAAAAAAGTTGTAAAAGAATAAAAAATTGTCAAATCATATCGATGTGGACACGTGGCGACGTGACAGGGACTGACGCCGTCTAAAAGGCAGCACAGCTGTCGGTTAGCGTGATCACGAGTCACGAGAGACGGGTCAGAGAGACCCGCGCATAGATCCTGCATCTTGTCTACCGGCCGGTCAGAGCTGACCGGGAAACCGGCTGGTGTCTGGTTAAAAATTTTAAATTAAAAAAAGAAGACAGCAGCTTTGGGTGACATGTGCTTCTTGGGACGTGTGGGGCCCGCGTACACGTATTGAGAGGGTAGATTGTGGGTTTGAATCATTACAGAGGTAGGAGGTTAGGTTATCTTATTAATAGTGAAAGGCATTTTATTTTTTGAGAAATGAAAAATGGAAAGAAAAGTAATTTAGAAATAATTAGATTTTTTGTTTTATACTTTGTTGTTAGAGGAATTGTGAAAGATTAAAAATGTAATTTATTTTTCAAAAAAAAATGTAATTTATATATGTTTTGATTAATGAATTTATTTATTAAAAAATTATTTATCAGTTCTTTTAGTTATTAACAATTGATATAGCATTTTTACATGATCAATGTCTTGTATTTTGTGTAATGTTGCCATTTCAAAATGTTCTCAAGTTGAAAATTTTGTATCTAATTTCATGAGTTTATTTTTTTTTTTAATATTGTTATGATTTTTTTAATATATCTATGATGTGATTATTTAAATTTGACTTATAATAAGAATGAATAAATATCTTAATTATCAACTTATATTGGATAGTGGTAATTTTATGAACTTTTTATATAAAAATTAAAAACAATATCTTTGTGAGATTTTGATTCAGATGTACTTGAGTATTACATATCTAGTTAGAGAAAGTTTTGCAAGGGATGATGTGTTTGTGGATGATGATTTTGATAGATCTTAATATACTGAATTTAGTCAGTGTTAGATTTAAAATAATGATAATAATAATATCAAATTTTTACTTTTCCCAAAAAATATATGTATCGATTTTTTTTTTTTTTGACTTATTACAATTTTTTCTGATTTGTAAATAGTAGAAATCAATAAAAAGTGCGAGAGACAGTGGCAAGTAATCAGAAATCTGGTCAAAAACAGGAAGAGAGAAGTGGGGCCCATAGGGTGGGGTTGGGGTCCACACAGCATGGTCAACAGATCAAGGGTCTCAAGCAGAAGGAGACATTTAATTTATATTTTCAAGGGTAAGTTGATTTTTGTTTTCCTCCCTTGTGTCCTTTCCTCTCGTTCTCTCTATTTCTATGTATACAAATTTAAAAAATTTTATATTAAAAAAAAAAAACATCGTCACATACTTTAATAGTAAAAATGATATAGCTTGAAAAAAAATGAAAAATAAAAATGATATTGAAAAATTTGATACCATGAAATTGGCTCACTAATGTGTATTTTTATGAGGATCAAGTTTTCATGTCGATTTGAATTATGCTGGTCTTTTAATATGAGAGATGAAGAAATTCAAAATTTTAAGATAAGGGAATAACAATTTAAGAAATAATTTTTGTTCATTTGTTTTGTTAAGTGGTCACACGTTTTCTTTAAAAGATCTATAAGAAGAAAACATTTGTTTCATGGAATTTTGAAAAATAGTCAATTAATGGAATGATGGTTTCTTATTCCATTTATTGATAGATTTCATGAAGCAAACATTGCTAAATGGTATTTTACAATTGACTATTAATGTGAAGATTCTAACTTTCACACAAATTATTGTATAGAAACAAAATATGTGTAGATTCTTTTTTTTTTTTTTTAAGAAATATGTATAGATTCTTTCTCTCTTAAAACAACTTTTTTTTTTTCTAGTAAAACAACTTTTTTTTTTTATATATAATTTTTGGAATCTCAAATTTACAATATTGTCAAGTTTAGTGAATGTTTTTTTATCACCAAGAAACAATAATAGAACCAATATAAAATAATGGTTTATGTGAATAGTTAATTTAGTTTCATTATTTTTTAAGGAAAAAACTGAAAATCTCCTAAATGAAAAGTAATATCACTTAATCCTACTTTTTAATATAAAAAATGGATGATTTTATATTGATTTCGCTTTCTAGGATATTTTGACAATATCTTTTATTTTTAATATGTTCAAAGTGTGCCCAATTAACATTTTGACACATTAATATAAACAATATAAAATCATGGCTAGATTTTGTTGTTCAAATCCCAATTTAGCTAGCTTTAAAATTTCTCAGAATTTTCTATTAAGTTTTTAAGTGTTTAAAGCTCAACAAAATCATTAATAAGAAATTGTGAGAACTTTTGTTCTAAGAAAGCCAGCGACAACAAACACTTCTTTCTTATCTTCTTCACTTCTTTGTATGAAATTCGACAATTTGTGCGGAAAATCATGACGACTACAGAAAATGACTCATATAATATATATATATATATATATATATATATATGATGTAACCTATCAAATCCAAAAGTTTTTTCTTATACTATGAAAGGTAAAGTACTATTAAATGTAGCTTGATAATAACGAACGTTTATTCATTCTGATAATAATTTAAATTCAAATTGTCTTTATTATAAATGATATATAAAAAAAGTAATACAGAAGATAATACTCATAATACGACGAAAAATCTCTCTATATTATTGCAAATGTGAATCATTTGAGTTATGAGCGAAAAAATAGTACCCAATTCAATGTGAAAATTTTAATACCACGACTTAATATAGCTTAGTGGCAGTGAACATCCATTTAGCTTGACAATTTATTCTAAGTTTGAGTTGCCCATTGCATATGATATCTTAAAAAAAAAATGAAAGTTTAATATTAATTGCCGTTATTGCAATTCTAGAGTTGATACTGTGGTGTAAAATTCTTGATATCATATCAATAATACAGTTACATCAATTTGTAATTCTAATGTTGTATAGTAATTATTACATACAAAACTTCAACCGCATTATTAAAATTTTAAATTTTAATGCCTTTGTATTCATACAACTAAAATAGTGTTGCGTAATTCTTTATTTTGAGTCTAAAGTACCTTTGAATATCAGTAGCCCACGGTTAGGGATCACGAGAGGTCTTTGGTTTGACACCCAGTGCCACATTTGTGGTTGTCTATTCCCCATCTGTGTGTAGGCCTCCTCCACTCTTGTGTGGGTCGTTCTCCCACTTATGTGTGGATTGCCCTCTTCCATATGAGAGTCGCTTCCTAGTTCGCACCGTTAGTGTCTAATTCTGTTTGGTTTCAGTTGTTTTCTAAACCAGTCAAAGTAATAAAAATATGTATATAGTTAATTTTGAGATTTGTACCTGATTTTTTTTCAATTTACACTTTAAAGGTAATAATAAAGCATGTCATATTATAATCACATAAAACAAAATGAAACTAACAACAATTTGAATTTTGGGTTGATAATCTCTCAAGCCAAAATAAGCTGACCTAAAATTCTGGCTTGCCTGCTAAGTGCCAACTCCAAATTGGGACATGGAAAATTGTACACAATAGAATAATATTAATTTATTACTCCATCGGATGCTTTGTGGGTTAGAAAAATAATTGTGGGATTAGGTGATTTAATCAAATCTTAACTTTAATTTTTGTCTATGTACTTAAAGTAAAGGTACCACTTAATTATCTTGGGTCCTTATCTTCTCCACGCATTTCACATTCCCATCATTATATCAATGCTGTTTTATTGGACTTTTAATTTCTTCTCTTCTAAAAAGTTTTGGTTTCAATTTAACCACAAATCCACTTTATATGTATGTATATCACTCTTTGACCCGATACATATTCGAGAGTAATTGATTCATGATTCAAAAACAGCTTTTTCCTTTTTTTTTTTTTTTTTAAAAAAAGGTTTTACTTTAAGATCTTTGAACAATTCTTAAATTGCATTCAAATAGGAACCTTATTCGTACAAACCAAAGGAAATATTTATATATTTTTTTTAAGTTCAAAAACCGTCGGTCAAGTTTGGGGTTTTATCAAAATCTAATGACATTAATCACTTCAAGCTCGACTTTAAATTAAAGTAAGTCCTTCTACAAGGGAACGGTTCCACATACCATACCTACTTGATTTTATAGACAAATATGGGATTCAAACTCTTTACATAAATTTAATGATCGCTTAAGTTTTAAATAGATATAGTAAAAAAATCATTTTTCTTTGTAAATATATGTATACATTATTCTCAAATTTTATATATATGATTTTATAATTTATTTCACATTCGTCTTTTGTAACTGAACAACCCATTTGATATATATTTTTCTTTGAAATAAATAACTATGGTTTAAGAAGATCGATCAATCCATCAACAAAATTTTGATGGCATCATACAGCTGTACAGTGCCTAAAATCATTAACAGAAAAAAAAAATATTTATTTTGCATTTTTATTTTCTGATCAATCAAATAATCTGCCAAATATGCCCAAAAAAGAAGTATGAATTATGAGTCATTATAAATGGTGGTTATACCTACAGGTGGGTATATATTTCCACCAAAAGAAGAAAACATAATTTTAAAAAACAAAATCAATTCCATAGACTGGAAAAGAAAACAAAAGGTAACAATTTGCGGTGCAAAAACAAAAAAAAAAAAAGCTGACTTTATTTTCTTTAGGATTAGCTAACTAATGAGGTGATTAATTAAATGGTTATTATTTAAAAAGTTTGTTATGGTCCTTATGGATAATAATTAATTAAGAGCATACTCACTGATTGATTGGCCGCAATTTCAACTTACATGGTGTCTACTTCGGTTGAAATTTTTTAATTATTCTCGAATTTGGTAGGTGTTTGCTTGTCCATGAGAAAATTAAACAATACATCCATATACATGATCATAGATTTACTTTTTGTTAAAATTAAATATTATATATGTAGTTATAATTCCACTTCTATAACATCAAGAGTTACCTACTTTCATAATATAAGGAAAGATCTTTCAATTATACTAATTAATACGTAATATGAGATTTAAATTTTCGTCACAATATGAAAGCAAAGTGTATAAATACTTTTTCTTTCTTAATCTAAATTACATAAGAAAATTAAACATTACATGGATGGTTCATAAATTAACTTTTTGTTAAGATTAAACATTATATACACTGTTTGTGATTTTATTCCAATAATATTGAAGGTTATCTACTTTCATAATATAAGAAAAAAATTTTCAACTGCACTAATGTGGAATTTAAAACTTCATTACGGATATAAAATAAAAATGCACAAATACTTCTTTTTTCTTTCTTAATTTAACGTCAAATAGTTTAGTGATACGCTAATACTTGTCAAGATTAATCTATATTTGTAGTCTAAATAATTATTTTCATAAGAAAAAAAAACTAATATCACATAAAAAAAAAAGGAAAAACTATTTGCAATAGATAGATCATAGACTAGGAGGTGCACAATTACATGGATTAGGAGGCAAGCACATCAAACACTAATTTTTTTTTTTTTTTATTTTTTAATAAATCATTAACCTTAGTTTAAGAAAAAAAAATTAAATATAAATTGAAAGCATTATAAGCATGCATATTATAGTTTTCACACTTGATTCCTTTAACTTTAATATTAAAGGTGCTTTTTGGGTATTAGTGCATGATTAGTGACTTAAACGTTTATTTATTTTCCTATTGGTGAAGTAAACTAGAAGGAAACAAAATTTGGGTTAGATTTAATTAAAAAAAAAATCCTATAAATACGAACGTCATATCCGTTTTCACTTTTTGAGTAAGATCACAATAATTTCATATCACATGATTTTTATGTGATGCGATTTTTAAACATGTTTTCAAATCGTATACAAATTGTATACTTGTTTCTCAACAAATCAAGAATTCAAATACTCACAAGTTGCTTGTTTTAGTTGACGAACAAGCGCACCTGGTGCTCTTTTGAGTATGACCAGATTCGAGTATCATCCACGAAACGTAAATAATTTCAGTTAGACCTATTATGTATAGAGAATAAATTTCATTTATGTACATTAGGTTAAAATGATAATTTTTCATTAATTGTTTGGGAGGATAGTAAGATATTGTGTTCTAAATCATATTTTAGAGTTATTATTAAGAGATCTTAATAGATGTAGCATGTAATTGTAATATCAAAAGAGAAAATAATAATAATAATAAAGAAATTCAAATATGAGTTGATTTGCCTCAAGCTTGATTTAATTTTCTGGTAAAAATTAAAACGATTCGATCTCCAAAAATGAGCAATAATTATAGTCCAGTATTGGAAAGCTACAACTGAGCTAACCATCTTTTCTTCGATTTTCTAGCCATTTAGATTTCTCGTTCTTGTGGTCATATTACCAGCCATGCTAGCTAAGCTAGACCACCCTCTCCTTTTATTTTTATTTTTATTTTTGTATTTTAATAAATAAATTTCACATTAGTGTTTTTGTATAGTTTTTTTCCCCCTATTATCAATGATAATAATACTAGTAATGATAATAACAGTAGTAAAATGGAATATTCTGGAATAACTTTTACGGGATTGCAAATGCAACATTTTAGATGCTTGAAAGATTTTTTTTTTTTCTTTTAATTCAAGAAATTTATATACCACGGCATTATTTCTTTATAAAAGAAAAATTGATTTAAAAGAAAAGGAGATCATTTTAGTATATAGGATGATTTGGTCTTATTTGAACTATTGGATCCAACTAGATAAATGTTTGGATGTTGGAATTCAAATTTAAATAAAAAAATTTTAAAAAATTACTTTTTTTTTTTGTGAGTACTAGTGTCTAATTAGTTGTGATATGATTTTAAGACAGGTAAGGGAAAATTGCCTACAAAGGGATATTTGAATGAGAAGCTTGAGAGTGAGCTACGATATTTCACCGGACCGAACCACATTTATCAAATGACTTGGTTTGTGATCATAGTTCTTTTACTTAATAGGACCATTGGCTTTTTAACCTTCTAGTGGTTTTCCAATGGTAGAAAACGAGGGTGGTATGTAAAATGTGATTTCACACATGAGGAAGGCTCTCCCTTGAGAAAACCTCTTCTTTAACCTATTCGATGTATTGACTGATTGTTTATTGTAATATTATAGATCATGTGATACGAGATTATATATATGTATATTGTGTACAACATGAGATTGTGTATATTGATCAACCATATTTTTATTGTTGGATTATTTCATAATATAATGAAATATATAGACTCAATAATCAAAAAAGAAAAAAAAAAGGAAAAACTTTGTTTTGCCAGTTAGTCAACTATTTTTAAAAATTACAAATTACTGAATTGAAAGTACTAAAATTGTTCATTTTTTCCCTTTTAGTGAATTTAGCACATATTTTCAACAGGCACGTGAATAATATAATTTTGGTAAAGCCAGTTTTCCACACATTTTCCATTCTTATATCATTCTCATTCTTCTTTTTAATCCCAATAATTGCCTCTATCCTTTCTCAATTCAAATTGTTTAGTTAAAATAAGGCTAGTGTGCCATGACATTTCCACGCAAAGATGAATAATGGACAAAATTCATATCAATAAAAGGTAGAAAAATAGATTCACTTCCTTTACAAGCAACTTTCATTTTAATCTACATAGCAAATTGTTTCCAAGATTTAATAATATGATTGAAAAGTTAATTGTTATATTTGGCCAATCAAAAAGTTTAACATAGATCATGTAGATTGTTACAAGAAATTTTGTTTTTGTTTCATGCGTGTAAACAATGATAATGGGTGAAGTAAGGGTTTCGACATTAATCACAATGATAATGAGAAAAGTAAGAATTTATTCACCTATATATTGTATTAACAATATTTAAATCCATTATTTCGAAGAAAAAAACAACATTTAAATCCACATTTTATTAAATATTTATCAACTAAAAATAGCCGAACGTTCAAATTTACCTATAATATCTTTATTTTTGGAAAATATATTATAAGATTTTTTTTGAAAGCATTGTATTATCAACAAGAAACATAAGTATTCAAATTCAATGCAATTAAACATAAAACAAGTGTAAATCTTGTAAACCGACATGATTGCAGACTATATATGTTGAAATCATATATAAAAATTATTCATTGAAAAAACATATTATTTTCTTAGATGGTTATATTTTAAAAAATAAAATAATATGTAATCGTTAAATCAAATAATTTTGAAATAAGTAAAAATAGCTTAGAGCATACATAATTCCACTTCTTAACAAAATTGAGGACATAACTTCCATTCTCCTCATTCGAATAAAACGAATGAATATAAAAAATAAAAAAGAGCTAAATCTGGAGGAAAAGAATTACAGATAAACTTTCCTACTCCATTACAGGAAACGTAAGTATTCAAATTCAATACAATTAAACATAAGACAAGTACAAATCTTGTAAACTGACATGACAGCAGACTGTATATGTCGAAATTATAAATAAAATTATTTTTCTAAAAAAACATATTATTTTCTTAAATGGTTGTTTTTTAAAAAATAAAAAGACATGTAAACATTTAATCAAATAGTATAATCTCAATTCTTAGCAAAATTGAGGACATAAGTTTGACTCTCCTCCTCTAAATAAAAAATAAAAAGTTAAATCTAAAAAGATAATAGAAAATAGAAAAATAAGATCTATCACTGATATACTCTTTAAATCAGAAAAAAAATAAAATTACAGATAAACTTTCTGACTCCATTAAAAATCCTCTCAAATAGTTTTCTCTTAATCCATTATTTTCTCTCATTTTCTCAGAGAAAATTTACCATACAGAAAAAAAAAAGGAGAAGGAGAGAGGATGACAGAGACTGGAAAAAAAAAAAAACAAAAGAAAATCACACAAATAAAAACATTTACTGCAATCGACTTAACCAGAAAACCAAGAGAGTTGGAGTAATTTCGTCCGGTAAATAGATAATTACTATTTTCAAGAGTTGAAGAACACATAAAAAAAATTTACAGTCAACAATGAAAAAACAAAAAAATCTTGAAAATGAAATAAAGAAAGAAAAGAAAAGCAAGCAATCGAGTGAGAGACGAGTCCCGGGTCGGTTTGTGGGGGCGTGAGAGAGAGAAAGCAAGAAAAAGAAATTACAAAAAAAAAAAAAAAAAAAAAAGGCCATTTCAGCCAGAGAAATCAGAAACCAAATTAAAAAAAATTAAAATAAAAAAATCATTTTTGTGTAGAAGAAGAGAAGGTGCTTGCTTTTGCTCGTGTTGTTTTGTGTTTTGTTTTGTTTTGTTGTGCCTTGACAGTTCTCACCCCTACCTCTCCCTCTCTCCCTGTCTATCTATCCATCTATCTCTCTTTCAAACCCCATCTTCTTCTCTCTCTGTGTACTCTATTTTGAATATATATAAACATATATATCTTTGTTATTGTACTAGATTTGTATCTATTTTTGATTTTTTTTGTGGGGGTAAATCAAATTAAATTGAAATTTTATTTACTTACCTCCATGAGGAGAGGGAGAGGTGCTGCGGCGGCGGCGGTGGCGGCCAATACCAAACCGATAGAAAACGGATCCGGGCCCAGAAATGTGTCCAAGGAACCGAGATACAGAGGAGTTAGGAAGAGACCGTGGGGGAGATTCGCGGCGGAGATCAGAGACCCGTGGAAGAAGACACGTGTCTGGCTCGGGACTTTCGATTCGGCGGAGGAGGCGGCGAGAGCGTATGACTCGGCCGCCAGGACTCTCCGCGGACCGAAAGCCAAAACAAATTTTCCTTTAACTTCCAATAATAATAATAATAACAATAACGTGTCTTGTTATTATCAGAATAATAATTTAGAGCATGGTCACTATCTAGATCATAGATTATATGGAGGGGACGTGAACGGATTCAAAGAGTTTCAGGATCAGCAGGTTATTGTGAATCCGCAGAGACCGACGACGAGCGGCATGAGCAGCACCGTTGAGTCGTTCAGTGGACCACGGCCGCCGACGACTGCGGCGGCATCGGGATCTTTGAATCTGAAGGCTACTTCCTCTCGCCGGTATCCTAGGACACCGCCGGTGGTGCCGGAGGACTGCCATAGTGACTGCGATTCTTCGTCGTCCGTCGTCGATAATGATGGTGGAGACGGCGATGGAGAAATCGCTTTGTCGTCTTCTTGCAGGAAGAAGCCGTTGATGTTCGATCTGAACTTCCCGCCGTTGGATGATGTTGTTGTGGATTTCAACGGTGGTGGTGATGATCTCCAGTGTACTGCTTTGTGTCTCTGATGATGGCGCCTACGACGGCGGCGGCGATGGTGGTGGTGGTTGATCTCTCTGATTACTACTATTTTTATCATTATCATTATCATAATTATTTTTTGGTTATCTTTTTTTCTCTTATTTTTATGCGAAAAAAAAGAAAAAAAAATTAAGATGAAACTGTCTTAATTGAGTATGAAAATCAAATGATGTTCTTGAAAGGAAAAAGATTAATATATGATGACCACGATGTTGATGATGAAATTATCTTTCTTGTTAGAAATATAATATGATCGATTAGGGTTTGTGTTTATTGCAAGATCTCGTTTTTAGTTTTGTGTTTGTTTCATTTCATACTTCGTTGAGTGATGTTATTATTTGTGATTTGAATATTGATGGTTTGCTTGAATGGTGTGTGTAAATTGTATGAAATCGTTACTGTTTCTTGTATTTTGATAATATTCTGTGAAATGAATATAGTTTGTTGCTAGGTCTTGATTTTTCTCATCCGTTAAGTTTTCGGTTGCATAAATTTTGAATCTTCTGATTATTATTAGATGTGTTCTTGAGGAAAAATTTCAACATAAATAGAAAGATGTTAGAGGCTTTTATCGCGGGGAGTTTCTATTTTTATAGCTGTTTGTTTCAGTTACTTGTTTCATTGTTGAAGATTAGAAGTGGAAGGAACTGCAAGGAATTAGAGATGTAAATCATGGAAAACTCTGATTTGAAAAGCTAGATGTAGTTTCATTTTAAGTAAGAAGCTATGAGTTGTCTGTGGCTTTGCATTAATGTTTAGGTTATTTGCATTTTCAGGAGTACTTGCTTTGTAATGTTAACCTTTTCTTGCTCGACATGAGCCAGATCTGATGCTTATTAGAAACAAAAACATTGTAAATTAGGTTTTGTGGAAGTTTTCGAAAGAGGATCGTGATATGTTTCGTGATTTTAAATGTAGTATTTGATGAACTTTCATCACCATATGAGCTCATGTAAATTCCGGTACTTGTTAATCCAGGTGGTTTTACATGTCACTCTCCTCTCTTGTCGAGTAGTCTTCGGAAGAGGTTTCTAATGAATTTCGTGAATTTAACGGATGATGGTTGAAATTTTAGGGCTACCTTGGACCATTCGAATCTGTCTAACCTTCAATTTGGAGAGGTAGATGATGCGAACCCATTTAATATATATATATATTTTCCTTTTGTTGCCCATCTTTGAATTGAATGTGAAGGCACCTGGAAACCCTATCAACAGCTGCATGGAATCTTTCTTTATAATTTTAGGAGTAGCTTGCATTTTGTGCAATTTGGTTGGTGGTGGTGGTGGTCCCTTGGAGCAATTTAGTTAATACCTTTCTATTAGTGATAATATGACATAATCAGTGATGGATGCTTAGTGGTGGGATTTCATTTACTAATTTTGATTGGTGTCTTATAGTCAAATTAAAATTAATGCAGCTTGTTTGATTTAACTCCATATCTACTTGTTTTGGTCTTCCTTCTTGAATTGTGGCCATTCTTTTTTTGTTGATGTAGAATGGGATCGGATTGGGTTTGTATTGAATGCTGATCAACAGAAACACGTACATGGTATCATCAGATAGGGTTTGTACATAGTCGAAATGGAGATTTTGTTTATGATAGTAAAACCTGCCATGCCATGTTAATATGCTAGTGTTTGTAAAATCTACTTGGTATCGGATAGCGTCTGAACATGTCAAATGATTGAGATTTACCCTATAATTGTAAAAACCTACCATGTAAATATGCTTGTGATATTGAAACTTACATCTTATATCGAATAGGGTTTGTGCTTGTCAGATGCTTGAGATTATGCCTATGATCGTATAACGGTTTGTACTTGTCAAATGATCGAGATTATGCTAATGACCGTAAAACCTGCCATGCTAATTGTTAATGACCGCAAAACTGTGAAACCTGCCATGTTAATTGTTCATGACCGTAAAACCTACTTGGTATTGGACAGGATTTGAATGTGTCAGAGTGATCCAAGTCTCTTATGATCGTAAAACCTGCCATGTATGTGCTCGTAAAACCTATCCATTTATCAGATGGTTTGTACTTGTCAAACACTGTAGATTATGCCTATAATTTTAAAACCTGCCGTGTTAATATGCTTGTGACCGGAAAACATGCGGCTTTCAATTGATGGTATATATCTGTTAGATTTCAATCTAATCAATCAGTTTCTGCGAAGTGAAATTTTTTGATTTCTTCTCTGCACAATATATTACATTTCAATCTCATCAATGAATTTCTTTAAAGTGAAATTTTTTTTTGATTTCTTCTCTACACATAATAGTATCATTCATGATAGGAGCGAAAGCATTAAAAAATTTAGTGAATTGCCCCTGGTGAGATTCGAACTCACGACTGTTCGCTTAAGAGGCGATTACACTACCACTGTGTTACAGAGGCAAATTTGCAACACCTGACGTTATTTATACCCGATGAATTGCAGTGACGGTGCCTTCTAATTTTAAAGCAAAAGACAAATTATAATCGTTTTATTGTTGATTGTCTTAGATATGGTATACAAATATGACATAAGTTATTAGTATGTGACTATCTTCAATTAACTCCTTAATAACTATACCTCTATGAGTAACATTCCTGGAATATTGGGAAACATTTTAGCTCACGTACTTAGTAATTTGAATGTGACTAGCCTTATATCATATATATTTGTTAAAGCTAATACTGATGGGTCAAATGTCAGTTGGGATGTAAAAAAAATCAATTACTATTTAAACGACTCAAATATCTATTCCCATTAATTGATTATTGATATGATGAGAAAACCATTCACGTAAAACTTATTAAATATCGTTGATGAAAATCAAACCTTTACCATTAAAATGATTGGAGAGATATATAATTATTTGTGCTATAAGAGGACATACTATATCATATTATTCCTAGCATAAAATATATTGAGATTCATGGAACCAACATACTTAGGAGTTGATGATAACTGATAAGCGTGTAGTGATCTTGAATGTTAATTAGTTTAACTAGTAATTTTTTTTTATTTTTTAATTTTTTTTAATTTTTGTACAAAATGACTTGGTATCAAACCTATAATCAGGTACAGATTGAAATGTTTTGTGTCACGCTCACTACTCACTAAGCTGAGTAGAACTAGCCATTGTGAGAGGATCAACTGATCAGGATCCTCTTTTATCCTGATTTTTGTGTTGAGTACAAACAGTTAAAGATAAGACACAACACTCGAAAATAATAAATGTAAACAAAACAAAAAGAATATATTTCAATGTGTTATCATATCCTTTATGCTGAATACAAATATTAGCATAGGAGATGATCCTAATTCATTGCAAGAGCATTTTATTTATTTATTTTTTTCCAACTAAATTTGACTTCAGTTGTCAATGGCAGATTTTCCAATGGGCCGGGAAATAAAAAAAGCGATGTTAGTGAGCCTAAATCGGAGTTCTTAAGTCAGAAGCAGCAAATTTCAGAATTCATCAAACAAGTTATTTTTATATAATTTAAACTTTCCCATCGGTGTGCGTTCAGCCTCTGTAACACAGTGGAAGTGTAATCGCCTTTTAAGCGAATAGTCGTGAGTTCGAACCTCACCAGAGGCATATTGCATTTCCTAAGAGCGATTAGGTATTTTTGACAAACCTATGTATTTAACTGAAACACTAGGTATCGTTTTATTTATGTTTTTTTTTTTTTTATTCAAATAACTATTCTCTTGAACATAAGAAATCACTTTACCGAATTTGGTGTTTGATTCATTTAATTAATTGTAAAATTTCTTTTATATGTGTATTTTATTAACAAATCATGTTAAATTTATCTTATGTTTCATGTTATTTTTTTGACTTCATATTTTATAACAATTCAACACAGTTTATTTAATCAATTTGGGTCGAAAGACTCATAACCAACAACCCCAACCACTAAAATCAATTGGTGTTTAGAATCTAGAGTCTTTACCACAAAAGACTTATCTGCTCGTTTAGAGTAAATAAATGATATAATATATCTCACTATACGTCAAATTTACTCAAATCATACAATCTAAAATTGATAATCAATCACATAAACCGTCACATTTTGACACAATAGTAAATGATTTAAGCATATGCACATCCCCTCCTTGCTTAGATGGTTGCACCTATCTTTCATCTTAATAGTTAAGATTTAAGAATACATTTTGCACTTCATCAAAAAATAAAAAAAATAAAAAAAAATTACAACTATGTGTGAATGACTTCCTTTTCATATTGTGAGCCTAAAAATCTAAATAATGTGTGTAGTAATTAATCTCGATAAATGTCAAGATTCCTTTGAATAATCCAATATAAACAATTATCTATTAATTATGATAATATATTCTTTAGTAATACAATTCATGGTTAATTTTTACATCTTTTGATAAAATTTTGACCGATTGGATATTTCTTATAAAAAAAAGTAAACCCTAAGCAGTATAGGCCAAAATGCATCGAATTTTTTTTGTCTTTGAATCATCATAAACCATTGTCATAAACGGTCAAATACATAAAGCCAAGTGATTTGCCAGTTAATCCTCGTGCCACTCACCTACTCTATAACCAATTCAACCAATCACCATCCTCCACACTCACCTCACACCTCAGCGCTGTTGATCCTTCAATACAGTACTCTTGCCAAATGCTCTCTGCCTTACCTGTATAATTAAAATACACAACACATTCAACTTTAAACAAATCCACCACTTCTCATCATTGATTATCAATCAACATCGCATGTGGCAGATTCTTGATCATCTCCTCCGTTGATGCCGGATGAGTATAGACGTCGCATGATAATGTCCCACCTCCAGCTATTATATATTACATATCATGTTGTAAATTTTTGTATACAATTGTTTTGGTGTATTAAGGCATTGTGATTGGCTATATAGAAAATAGCTTACTTCACATGGGACACCAATAACTCTAGTCAAGTGTAAGCATAAGAGAGGGCCGAAAATGACACAGACATTAAAATATTAGTTTCGATTGTACACATTAAGATTAATAATTAATCAATATGTTTCTATTTTTATAAATGGGAGACGGTTATTCTCATAATAAATGAGTAAAAACGATTCACACAAATTATAATATACACTTGATAGGAATTAAAGTCCAAACTTTTAACGAATGGAAAAATACACAACCATCTGTGTTAAGAGATAGTGTGTAATGATAATATTTATGTTATGACTTAAATCATGTGCATGATAAAATATTAATAGGTTAAATGTATACATTGATTGATTACACGGAAAACAACTTACCTCCTATGGTAGATATGATCTTAGTGAAGTGTAAGCATAAAAGAGAGCTGAGAATGACAAAGAGATAAAAAAATTTAATTAGTACTGATAGGACATCGGATCAATAATATTATGTCATTTACTCATTTTAAGATTAATGTTACATGATATGATTTTAATAGGTTTGACATATACATTGGCCTATGATATCGCGTTCTGTATTTATTATATGGAGGTAGGATGTAAACACCTAAGACAAAAAATTCCTTGTGATTTCGCATGCTCAAACCAGCCAGAGTACATCGACATGTTATGTTTATGGGATATAAGTGTTTTATATGATTGATGTGATTTGACATTAGATATTCCTCATTCACCTTGGTAATAATTCGGTTGAAACTCCAACCTGTATATGGATTAAAAGAGAATTTCGGTAACGCGAATGGAACGTACGGCATGTGATGTATCGTGTTTAATAAATTAATAATAGTTAAAATGAGAAGACAAAAAGAACTAACAGGATGTGAGAGAGACCGTGCCTTGTGCATGGAGGACCATCGACTTCTATGGTTTTTGTTGGCTGTTATGACTCTATTTCTTGACTGAAGTTTGTTCGGGATCGGACAGTCATTAGTGATTTGTTGATGGTGTGAACAATACATCTCATGTTAATAATGTATCATTATTCAATTCAAAAGAAAAAGAATAATGTATCATTATTATGAGGCTGAAAACATATTAATATTTTTAATAATGTGTATTACTAAGATTTATTTCATTTTATTATCTTTTAATTTCTAATAACAAGCTCTATTTATACAAATTACCAAATTGGCAAAGAAACTAAATCCTCCCCTCATACTTTCTATTTTTTTTTAGTATATAGTTTTTAGGTTAAATTCATTCTAATTTTTAAATTGTTATGATAAATCATCCTAATTATTCGTTATATTCATTTATCTCAATAAGTTTTGATAACAATAATGTCAATCAAATGGCAAAAACACTTCACTCATTATAGAATCAAAATCACAACAAACTCCAAGGCACGAGTGATGGCATTTCTTCATATTACATGCCAACATAGGATGGATCCGAACCTTTTCCTTGAGTAACAACCTACCGAGTTAACACTACACACTATAACTTCCCACTTCCAACTTAATAAACAACTTCACAAATTTTGGCACGAAATTGAGATCCACCAACCAAATTCCTCCGCGTCAGCTCTTCTCCAAAGCCAAACCAGAGAACACTATAAATCATACACGCATCTCTCCAATTGTCTCCTTAATTTTCTCGACTACTAAACAGAACCAAAACATAAAACCATTAAAAAAAAAAAACCAATAAAAAGAATCTCATTTTTTGAACTTTTCTTCAATAAAGTTTTGATTTTTGTTCCTTTTTTTTTTTGTGGGATCTCCATGGCCGGAGACGAGAGAGAGTCTCCATTGATAAGGCGGAACACAAACAACAAGTTCACGCGGAGCGCGTCGCACGCGCAGGACGAGCTACATAGCTTCCGGTCATTCCTGAAGTGGGTATGCGTGGACCAGTCGAACTGGTGGACGGCGTGTCTCTCCTGGTCCATGTTCGTGACGTTCACATTTCTGGTGCCTGCCATCTCACACTTCCTGCTGGCATGCAGCAGCTGCGACGCCCGCCACGCCCGCCCCTACGACTGGGTGGTGCAACTCTCCCTCAGCGGCGTCGCCACCCTCTCCTTCGTTTGCCTCTCTCGCTTCGTCAAGCGCTTCGGCCTCAGGAGGTTCCTCTTCTTCGATAAGCTCTGTGATGAGAGCGAGACTGTCAGAAAAAACTACACCGAACAGCTGCACGTATGTCTTTCTTCATTTCCACTCTTTTTTTTTTGGGATGCTTTTTTGTGTTTAAATTTTAATTATTTTTTTGGTGTTTTTGGATAATTATAAAATTGTGTCTGATTTTGTATTTTTTGTTTGTTTCTGGATGATATAATTTTTTTTTTTGATATTGAATGTGTTTAAAACTTGATTTTTTTTATTATAATTGTGTGACGTTTATACAGAGGATTCTTGGGCTGGAAATAATAATGTTTGCTTCTTTTGTTTTAAATTAATTCTGGGAAAATTTTGATGATTATATTGGTCAAACAAAATAATGGTTTTGTCGGATATCAATTATATTAATTGGTATTAAATCATGATTAATTAGGATGGTTTTGCATTTGTTTATTAATTTACCAGTCCAAATGTCCAGAAATTAGAGCGATAATCGTGCTGGAGTTTTGACTAAAACGTGATGATCATCCATTGCATTAAAGTAAAGTCGAACGAAAATGATAACAATTCCTGTACACAACATGTTTCTTTGCTTTCCAGCCACACATATTGAATTATTTTTTCAAAAATGTTAAAAAAAGGCTATACATAATATGTGGTATTTTATTTTATGAGTGTGCGAGGAATGTTATAATATCCTAGCTTTGCAAATGTTGATTGATCTTAGAGCTCTGATAGAGACATGTTTCGGCTGCACTGATTGGTCCTGATAGAGACATTTTTGGTTGGCACTCGTATATCGAAAGTTGTAAGTGATAATTATTCACAATGTTCCAACAGTAAGAGAAAATTCGTTTTTGATCCAAACAAAAATTTCAATAGCTTCCAAACAATGTTGAATTGGAGAAACATTTTAAAGGGATATATATATATTTTTTTAAATATAATTACAAAAGGAAAGTCAATCCACATACTTATAGGTGTACCATCCAAATTTTCTGGTTCACGAATCTATGCAAATCCAATAAAAGATGACAAAAAGAATATTGATTTCATTAAATTATGGATATTTGATATGATTTTTTTTTTTTAATTATCTTTTTGGGTTGAATGATCTAGAATTTGTATACTTTAGTTTATTTCAAGAACACTGCTTTATAGAAATAGTATGATAGTGAGAACTAGAAGAATGTGCCAAAAAAAGCAATAGAACTATGTGGAGACCAGAATCTATTTCCTTTCTTGAATTGTTTATGGTGTTGGTGTTAATGTGAAGTTGTTGTTGTAATTTGTTTATGCAGAGATCATTGAAGCTGCTCTCCATTTTTGTCCTTCCATGCTTTGTAGTGGAGAGCGCATACAAGATATGGTGGTATGCTTCAGGTGCCTCACAGATTCCATTTTTAGGCAATGTGTACCTGAGTGACACTGTGGCCTGCATAATGGAGCTCTGCTCTTGGCTGTATCGCACTACTGTCATTTTCCTTGTGTGTGTTCTCTTCCGTTTGATCTGTCACCTCCAGATCCTACGGCTCCAGGATTTTGCTAAAGTTTTTCAGTCCGATTCGGATGTGGGGACGGTGTTGTCTGAGCATTTGCGGATCAAGAGACATTTGAGGATCATTAGTCACCGGTATCGTGCATTCATTTTATGGGCCCTGATATTGATCACAGGCAGCCAATTTGCTTCATTGCTCATTACAACAAAGTCTCATGCTGTTGTCAATGTCTACAGAGCTGGAGAACTCGCGGTATTTATGCATTTTATAAAAATAATGTCATTATTATCTTTTTAATATATCATTTATAATGGAAACGACTTGAACCTAGATCATTATCAGGTTGAATGAGCGTTTTATACCATCAAACCACATTGAATGGTGGTAATATCGTCATTAGTTACCTTAATTTATATTACTAACACATTGACATGCTCTATTTTTTTTTGGTTACAGCTTTGCTCCATGACCCTTGTCACAGCACTCCTCGTGTTATTAAGAAGCGCAACAAAAATCACACACAAGGCACAAGGTGTGACGTGTCTTGCTGCTAAGTGGCATGTTTGTGCCACACTAGACTCATTTGAAACCAACGACAGCGAGACTCCTGGGGCGCAGCCTGTTCCCACCCGAGAGTTCCCTTTGAGACAGAGTGATTCAGACGGCGATGATGCAGGCGACGAAGAAGACGATTTGGACAACTCAAAAATCATCCCAGCTTATGCATATAGCACAATCTCATTCCAAAAAAGACAAGCTCTAGGTATGTCACACCCCCTACAACTAACATTCAAAATTTTTATACAATTAAAGAGATTCTGTTTGATGAATATGTTATTTTTATCCGTCATGGCAGTTAAATATTTTGAGAACAACAGAGCTGGGATCACCATATACGGGTTCATGCTAGATCGAAGCACGCTTCACACCATTTTTGGTATAGAGTTGTCGCTTGTTCTATGGCTGCTTGGTAAGACCATTGGTCTTTCTTGAAGACTTAAAAGACTTTTTCTTAGACACATTCAAGATTTTTTTTATCAGGCTATGATCACCAGCCTTGCTCATGCGCAACATATGGATATTATACGGAAAAACATAGAGGATGGCAGGATGAGGAATTGTAGATTGAGGTTTCATGTGCATTTCATTTGTTATTATTATTACTATTATTTTTTTTTATCATTATTGTATCATTAATTTTCTTTTGTTTTCCTTTGGGTTTCTTCTTGTAATTGTTCTTGTTGTGTGTACAACCACCAGGTCCTTGTAATTTCTGTCTGTATCATTAGTTGTTTATATCATTATTTATGTTGTTGGTGATTTTGAAAATAGTGTCTCACAAACATTGTGGTGTGGATGATGCAGTTGATACTCAAAACGCAAAATTTAAAGAAGTTCCGGAATGGACATAAATAAAAAGATTCAAAAAAAAAATTGAAACATGTTCATTAACCTTTGTTTGACAAATTGTAAACTGATCTCATTAGTTTAGAAATTTTCTTAACATTTTGAAAATGATTATTGTTTTATCTCCATTCAAAACAATGATAAAATGGTCATTAGTGTTAGCTTTCAAGACCGTTCAATAAAATCTTTTGCATGTAACAGTTCATCTGCATATAAAAAATTTGTTAAATATAACTCTCCCACATTTAATTGTTTGATCCATTTTATAATACAAATAAGCTTAACCATCCTCAGGCAAAATATAGAAATAAGAGAAAGTGAGCAAAATATTTTTAGAACAAATTTTTCTATCAATTTTCTCTTTCTCTTTTTTAAGCGGATGGAGAATGAGTCAAAACATTATTTTTGTTATAATTATCTTTAAGGACTTAGAAGTGGTTCGCTGGGTTGGTCAAGCCCACCTTGCTCCCTCATTAGAAGTGTAAGGTTCGAGTATCTCTCCACCAAAAACGTGGGCGATTCCATTTTGCCCACTTATGTGTGGGCAAATTACACATAAGTTCTTTAGGTAGAGAACATTTTTTCCACTTAGTTAGAGTGGGTCTCTCTTTTCCGATTTTTAAAGAGTAGAATATTCGAAGTGTTAAGTTCCAAGTCATAACATAAAGTCCTATCTATGTGCTCCTGACGGTTGTAATATGTACTTGTAATGTCAAATAAAAATTATTTTTAAGGAAGTCATTTACAAAGATATGATTTAGTAAGTATGAAATTAATAAACTATCATTATTTGTCATGAATTAGACATTTTCAAGTAACTTCAAAATTTTAAGAGTATCTCTAATATTATTATGCATTTTGGAGATTCCATTAATAACAGATCAATAATTTTTTAAAAATAGATTCACTTTGAAAAAAAAAATTGAAAATACATATTCTTATCATTAATGCAAGTTTTGATTAATCACATAAAATTTATGTGTAACTCTCCCTCATTTTATATTTTACAATTAAGAAGAGATAGAGACTGTAATAAATCTCTATATCTTTCATTGATTAGAAAAAAAAAAAAAAAAAAGAAGTAAGAAATTTTGGTTTGGTCTCTATAGATGGAGACCAGAGGGTCTCTATCATCGAAGACTAGTCTTTGACGATAGAGATTGGTTGGATTTTTTTCTTTGGATATAATTTTTTTTTTTAATTTTCATGAAAATTGATTTGGGTGATGTGGGGATAATAAAGTTGATTGTTGATGATGAAATAGAAAGACGAAGAAGATGATGAAATGGAGAGAGAAAGAAGATGGAGGAGATGATGAAACAGTGGTGGGGTGAGATTTTTATTGTATTTTTTTTTAATTATTTTTATATTTTAACTATTTTTTAAAATTAAAATAATAATATAATTTCTTTTGACGATTTTACACTTACCCAATGTCACTTAATAGTGGCTAATTGATGGTTCTCTAACAGCAAGGAGGGTTTATATTGAATTATTGGAATATAGCCTTAATATGAGTATCACAAACACCCTCATATTGATGCAATTTCATCTAATCTTGGGAGAGTTTTCTGTAATTTGCCCTTTTTAAATCTATTTTATCTTTTAAAATTTGTAGCTAATTAAACTAAATTGAAATTATTAGAATTAAATAATTATTAAAAAAATGAAAACAAGTGGGAGGGGTCTACTGCTTTCTCCCAAGCTTCAAAAAAGATGGAAGTCGTTGCTTCCACCATATTAGATGATCCGAGATGGATGAGGGCAGCCTTCTTTATCGAAAAGTAAGCTGGCTGCCTCCTTGCATACTCTCTCTTTTTTATATCTTGCTATTATTATAATTTATATATTCATCATCTTTTTTTTTTTTTTTTTAATTTTTTAATTTTTTTAAATGAAAAGAAATGGCATATTTACTTTTAAATTTTAATGGTCTTCTCTTTAGGAGTAATATTCTATAGTCTCATAGTGATTGATCTCGTGAAATTCGATAAATTTACAATAAATTTGTTTTCAAACTTTATTTTTTAAAAAAAGTTAAACAAACAAATGGAGAGTTAGGTGTCACAGTCCCACAGTCGTCTCCTTGCTCTTCTGCAACCCGAGCTTTGACTCCCAAAGCCGATCCTCTGCTCTTCTATCTTGTGAAAGATCAAGATTAAAGGCTAGTGACTCCGCAAAGGACGTGATCAGAAACACGAGGAAGGAGTAATGTCCGAGAAACTTACTATAATTGGCTATGCTGCTCTTGTTGGAGGTAATGTTTATTTTAAAATGTTTAAATTGTATTGTGTTTATTATGTTTCTTGTATGATTAAATTTGTCAGCTCATAATTATTATCTTTTTAGGTTTGTGATTTAAGATAGCCGCGTTAACACAGATTTCAAAACACGAGATATTATTATACTGAGTCGGCACTTTCTGTCACCAGCCCATAGGCCATGGTTTTTTAACTTTGTGATTTGATAAATGAATTTGTCAACAATGGATTTTTGGATGGTAGCTCACTTGTGATTGTTATGGTTGATATCTTTGAGGTGCAGTGGGTGGTTTAGTGGGGTATTATATCTACACACAACGAGTTCTTGCATCTTCTTCTATAGGCTTTGGTAAGATAGTGCTACTCTTTTTGCATGCAAATGCAATTAGATTGCTATGTGCTTATGGTTATGGCATACATTGTTAGCGAGCGTTAACGAATCGATTGGGTGATGAGAATTAAGCTTTATAGGACATGAAATCAAAAACGCAAATTCCATTCCTTTGGTGGAAGAGGGAATTAAATTTTTCTTTTCAGCATAAGTTTAATTTCTGATTTGGACGTGGATCCAAATAATTTGATTTCAATAATTGTAAACATATAATCACAAATCAAGAATCAAATTTGTTTACACTCCTTAAATTTTGGGTTGATTAATGCGTCTTAATGTTATTAGTTTGATGTTTGTTTTGTTATTAGGAGGAGTTGCATTGGGATCAAGACAGTTATTGAATATAAAAAGTTCGTTTTTTTTTTATTATATTTTTAAATAAGTAAAAAAGTTTATTTTGTTATACCAAAGCAAATTGCCTTAGTTAATTAGTTCTAGAAAGACACACCATTTGCAAGTCAGGAGGTTGAATGCTTCCCTCTTCATATAAGATTGGAGATTCAATCGCTCCTAATGAATTAATCACTAATGTGTTTAATATTAAGTAATATTATTGAAATTTATTGATAATATTGTAATAGTTATTGTAATTTTTTAGTTTGAGAACATTATTATTATTATTATTACCTTTTTTTGTTAATTAATAAAATTTCTCACATGTTTGTATTAGTCAATATAACATCCATCGTATTATTATTATTATTATTATTATTTTACGTAAGGGAAGGAGATTCAGACTTGGGACCTTAGCTTCACCATCCATTATATTAAACCAATTAAAATGCATTAGTTAATAATACACACAATCAAGCAAACGCAGTCCCCTAAATAAGCCCTAATAGGGGATCTTTCAAAAATTAAAAAGAAAAAGCGAAATAAAAAATGAAAACGTTTTCTGTTTTTTCATTTTTTATTAGTCTTTTATGCGACAATGGAAACATAAAAACGTTTTTTATTTTTCGTTTTTCATTAGAGTTTGACGTGAGGACAAAAATAGATGTGATTCCAAGTGGTTCGTGCTCCAAAGAGCATCAGAAGATCTATCTGGAGTGGTTCAGTTTTTTTGATTCAGGTACATTATTTTGTTATTTTTAATTTGTTTTTTGCTGATTAATCACATAAATTAGTCTGTCCTAGTTTTGTTTCGCATGGGGGTTACATTTTAGTTTTTCCAACCGGAGCTTTTAGTGGTAAAAGAACTAACATTTTTGTTAGTAAAACTGCTAACAAAAAAATTATTTGATTATTTGGTTGTCAATTAAAAAAAACTTTTGATTTGATAGATAATTAGGTTGTTTTGTTTTAAGTAACTTTTATATAGTTTTATTAAAATTGACATATAAGAATTATAGTTCAGTAGGTTTATTCAGGTTTTCATTTGAAAAGATGACAATATAATTAATAAAGTATTATAACGATAGTTATGATATTTTAATGTTTTAAAAAAATATTTGATTACCTTACTCATCAATAACAACTTTTGATGGATAAAGTTACGTAATCAGTAAGATAACCAAACTTTTTTTTTTAAAAATATTAAAAAAACCCTTTTTAAAGAAGTTGAATAAATCTACTTTTTAAATTTGAGCTTCTCTCGGTACACTTTAAACAACTTTTTTTAATTGTTCAAAACTTCTACCGCAGTGACAATCGAATGGCCAAAAAAAAAAAAAAAATTGAATAGAGCTTTTAGTTTTTTTTAAAGCTTTTTTGGTAAATAGAGAAGCTCCTCCAAACTTACACCCTGTGGAACAGTTTGTCATAGTAAAGCTCTCAATCAAAAGTAGACTCTTCTTAAGTAAAGTTTTCGAATAAAAATTATTGATTGTTTAGGTACAAATTAATAAAACTTTTTCAAACTGTAGATTGTTTTTGTATTAATTTTAAAGTTAATGATAAGATTACCATAAAGGATAATGCTAGAAAAACAGTTTATTAGTGTTTAAAGTTAAAAAGGTATTGTGAAATTAATTTAACACAATAAAATTTGACCTCTGTCCATAAAAGCTTTATTAATTGTTAAAAACTTTAATTTATGATACTAGTAATAACAACAATAATAATAGTAATAATAAGAGCTTTTTGTATTAAAAAAAAAAAAAACTCTTTTAGCATGCAGATAAGTTATTCCAAAACTAAGCTAATCTTCTTTGGTAGATGGTGATGGTAGGATTACAGGAAGTGATGCTAGAAAGTTCTTAAGTATGGCGAATTTATCTCGACAAGATCTCAAGCTGGTATAGCTTTGTTTTCGAATTTTGTTAAAGTTGTGTTGGTTCTTTGTTGCATGTTCTGCTTTGCTTCCTGCAGTTATCTTATATTATTCTATATTATTGCTCTGTTTTTAGCTTTCTTTTTTAGTCTTGGATGCATGTTTAATGCATTTTTAAAGAACAATTGCATTTTCTTTTTCAGTTATGTTTAATGGGGAGTCTTTATATGTTCTATCGTGCATTAATATCAACAGAAAAATTGCATTTGACATGATTATCTGATGTTTAAAGATTTCAGTAATTGCTCCACCATTTGATGCCTTCATATATATATGAATTATATCATTCTAGTCATGTTCTTCTCTCTGTGTTAGTTATGTTGAGGCTATATGTTCTTACTTTTCTTTTCTTCCTTTGAAGGTGTGGATGGTTGCAGATTCTAAGCGACAGGGATATCTCGGTCTTAAAGAGTTTGTCACTGCTATGCAGGTTTAAATTACTTTATCAGGCATTCTAAATTTGATTTGTCAATCCATTATCGTGAAACTTTCGTGTTCCTACTCTTCATTTGTAGCTAGTATCTCTAGCACAAGCAGGGCATACTATAGGACATGATACCTTGAATAGCAATGGTAAACAGCTTGAGCTACGATTGGTTTTAAGTTAACAACTTGCAATGCACAATTATTTATTGAGTAGCTTTTTGTACATTGCAGTTGACTTCCAACATTTGCAACTTCCAGTCATGGATGGTTTGGATGCATTACTGTCAGTAAGTTCCTATGTTTTAAAATTTCTATCTTTATAATTTATTTTTCTGCAAGGTCTTACTCGTTTACTTAATCTATTCAGAAGGAAAAGGACTCTTCAAAGTATAGTGATACTGATGCAAATGGTGAGAAATTTTGTACCAATGATGATGATTGCTACTTTTGGTTTTCTGTTATACGTTTACTAATTAGCAGCAATACAGGTAGATCCCAACTGCAGCCTTCTCCTAAAGCTTCTTGGTTTTCATCAAAGAAGGTTTAAGTTCAGACCTAGTATAAAGTTGTACTCATAATAATATTGTTGTATCTTGGAGATAATGCTTCAAATTTTCATTGCTAACCTGTTAGAGAGTCTTGTATTAGTGGTTGTATCTTACTTGACAACTAAGCTTTTGGATTTAGTTGTTACTAATACAATTTTAGTACTTGGTTTGTCCTAGAAGATTTAGATTCGAATCTCCTCATATGCATTGTGTTTATGTTATTTGTTCTGTTATCTGCATGTATACTTAGGCTTGGTTCATGTGTCAAGTCCATCAGTGTGTCACATGAAGGGGTGTGACGTAACCATATTTTTACATCATTTATAGCCTCTCCTAACTACTTATACTCTTTAGTCTTTTTTATTTTCTGTCAACTTTCTCTTTTTGAATTCTTTTCGGGGTGATTCATAGGTATCTCTATCTTCCGTCACATCAATAATTGATGGACTAAAGATACTGTACAATGAAAAGCTGAAGCCATTAGAAGTTACCTATCGATTTGATAATTTTGGGTATCCATTGCTGGTGAGTTATGATTATATCTTGAAAACCTTACCAATTACTCTCAATTCAGCTATAATTTTTTATGCCACATGCACTCAATTTTACTACGTTATAGATTGAGAGGTACCATAATCAATAAATTGCTGTGTATTGTGATGTAACACAGACAAATAGTGATTTTGATGCCAAGCCAATGGTTATGCTTTTGGGTCAATACTCCACCGGGAAAACAACATTCATAAATCATTTGCTGAAATGTAGTTATCCAGGCAAGTTATCTCTACTGGTATATTTTTCTCCTGTTGTTACTTGCTCACTTCCCTTATAGCATGTTGCGCTTTGTTGGTTTTGCTTATTTTCTTTCTCTCTTCATATTTTGCAGGAGCTCACATAGGACCTGAACCAACAACTGACAAGTTTGTTGCTGTTATGGTAGACACAAATCCCTTATTGTAATTGTTAGTAAATATCTAATCAAAAGCTTAAATTAATAGAAAAAGACTCATTTAATCATATAAGACCTTTAACATATTCCTTAATGTGTCATACCAATGGACTTGACATATGTACTAAGCTCAAATATATACAAACACACAACGAATGCAAATATAATCGTGCGCACAAGTAGGGCGTGGAGGTGGGGGGGGGGGGGGGGGGGGGGTTGGGTTTTTGTTTTGGCAATTGAAACAGAAATAATGAAATATAAAGAAGAAAAAACAACATAAAAAATTATAATGGTTTGATAGTGTGTCTACATCCATTCTTGTACAACTTAAAGAAATTTCACTATACTTTCAATAGGGTTAGAGTAGTTATTTATATAAAATCTTAATATCAAAAGAATCCTTATAAATTACATACCGTACGGTACCCAAACAAATAAAAATGAGCCTTATGTATATTCATTTTCTCTCTTATGTTCTTTGTTTATATGTAGATACTTTCTATTATTCTTTAATTTATTTTGATGGTATGTTTACTTGATGGATTAGAAAATAAGAATGAGAAATTTATTTTGATGGTGTGTTTACTTAGATGGATTAGAGAATGAGAATGAGAAATGAGAATGATTGTTGGTGTTTATCTGCTCTAAAGTCAATCAGTAATGGGAATAGAATTGTATATCTTACATGAATTTAAGATTATAGAATGAGAATCTCATTCTCACCTGCAACACAAGCCACCCCTCCCCCCCTCCTACACCCCACCTTCCACCCTCCCCCCCTCCAATCTTAAGAATCTCGTTTTCATTTTCTTTTATAAGTTAAAAAAAATCTTTTATACCTTTTATTAAAAAAATGCTTATGGAGTGCATATTTTTAATTAGTGACATTTTTTAACTTGTAATTAATTATTCCAATTCAAAAGTAAAGTAAACATCTTAATCAGAATCTAAAGATTTAGATTCTCATTCCTGCAACTGAAGTAAACAATTTATTTTGATTTTGATACATTATTCTGATCCTAAGTCATTCCGATTTCAAATTATTTCGATTCTAAATCATTTCGATCTTGCTTTTCATTGTAAATACTACTAGAATAAAATTAACCAAGGCTAACATGATATATTAGGATTTTTCGTTATCATACATGGCATTTAATGATCAGCTAAATTTTAAAAATATATGGTTTGCATTGACATGCTTGTGCTTGAATACAGTTGGGACCTGAAGAAAGAAGTGTTCCGGGGAACACTATTACTGTCCAAGCAGACATGCCATTCAGTGGTCTCACAACATTTGGAACTCCATTTTTATCAAAATTTGAGTGTGCTCAAATGCCACACCCTGTGAGTGTAATTGTTTAGAATCTTAAACCAAATAATTATTTGTCCTCCTGTTCTCATACCTCTGAAGCATATTATTTCACATTTGAAGCTGCTGGAGAACATAACACTTGTGGATACTCCTGGAATTTTGTCAGGAGAGAAGCAACGGATGCAACGAGCCTATGAGTTTAGGCGTGTCATATCGTGGTTTGCTGCAAAGTGTGACCTCATTTTGCTTCTGTTTGACCCTCACAAACTTGATATCAGTGATGAGTTCAAGGACGTGATATCAACTTTACGTGGTCATGACGACAAGATTCGTGTGGTACTGAACAAGGCAGACCAAGTTGACACTCAACAAGTAAGCAACTCTGAAGCCAAGTTGATGCTTAGTTTCTTGTTCTATTGACCAGTTTACTAAGCCTCTAGCTTATTGTAGCTGATGAGGGTCTACGGAGCTTTGATGTGGTATCTTGGGAAAGTTCTGGACACTCCTGAAGTTGTACGCGTCTATATTGGGTACATTTTGACTCTTCACACGTACATGATTTTTGCTCTTACTGAGAGGAGACTCACATTTATACTCTACCTTATATTTTAATATAACAATAGTGAGACTTGAACCTTGACCTATTAGGATCAAGGAAGGTATTCAATCATTTCCATTAAAGGGTGTCATGTGTTTCTTATAATACTTCCATCAATATTATTTACACTCGTTTTTGGCATATTTAAAATTTCATGTTAGTTTTATCTTGCAAATCTAACGTGCCTCCTTCGTTTGGCAGTTCGTTTAATGACAAACCTATAAATGAAACTGCAACCGGTCCACTTGGAAAAGAACTTTTCGAAAGAGAACAAGAAAACCTTCTCTCTGATCTAAAAGATATTCCAAAAAGGGCTTGTGATCGTCGAGTGAGTTTTATTGCATTATTCTTTTCTTCCAAACACTCTTCACACAGAAACGTACATATTTGTTATCATGCTATCCATCGATGTGATGAACATGCCAAGAAAATAAAATTCAGGACTTTCTTTGTGAATAGCATAAACAGCATAACGATATTTCAAGTAGTGTATACATTGACAGTTGTTAATGAATTAACCATCTTGAACTTCATTGTCCATAGATTTTTAGTTGGATATGACTTTTGTTTCAAGATGCCTTTTTATTTTTATTTTTATTATTTTTTTTTGCAGATAAACGAATTCGTGAAACGTGCTAGAGCCGCCAAGATACATGCTTATATCATCAGTCACTTGAAAAATGAGATGCCTTACCTTTTTGGCCAGACAACAGCACAACAGAGACTTATTGATAACTTGGAAAATGAATTCCTTAAGGTATGCATTCTCACATGATTGGCATGTATATCATGTTTACTTGTTTATATGTGCACATACATTCAAGTTTTATTTTTCATTACAGGTCCAAAGGAAACATCATCTGCCTCAAGGAGATTTTCCAGACGCTAAACAGTTTAAGGAGACTTTGAGTGGTTACAGCTTTAAGGAATTTGAGAAGCTCAAGCCTAAGATGATACAATCTGTTGATGTCATGCTGGGTTATGACATTCCTAATCTCTTGAAGAATTTCAGAAATCCCTATGATTAAAGGATTTCCATATGTACTACATAGTATTATAATGCTTTTCGTTTTCTTTGGTCTTAACTCATTTCGAATTTTTCTCGATATATGGATGTTGATTGTTACAGGAAACATATACCAGCTCCAAATTGTAGGATCCATTTATTTGTCTTGTGATATATGTAAATTTAAGTGGTATACTATATGTCAGAGGATTAAAAAGTTCACTCTTCTAAGTTTAAAAATACAAATTTAAGGGGTATACTATTGGCCTACCCTTATTTTCACTCTAAAAACTCTGTTGTATATAGGAGCTTTATTCTATTTCATAAACACATAAGTTTACCCATGATTAGGCAAATATTAAAAAAAAAAAAATCGGAAGTTTTCCATTACAATCATAATTTACTAGGCTATATTTTATCTTCGAACTCACTTTATTAGTCTTGACACCCTCCTTCAGCTTAAATAAGTATGTATGTTTTTTGCAAGAGGTTGGAGGTTCAATTATTAAGATTTTTGGGCCGTACGGGTCACACATTATAGTTTTTGAAAGTGATTATCTCTTATCATGAAACTAAATTTTTGGATTGTACAAGTAATATCTGATTTTAATAGATTTGGACAAAATTCTGATTTATTTGATGTTAGCTTTTTAAAAAAAATTAGTAAATAATTGTGTTAATAATTTTTTGACATCTTTTAAAATTAAAAAAAAAAAAAATTTACAATCATTAATTGCACAAATGAAATAATTGTTATAGGTTCGGACACAATTCCTAAATGTTCACAAAACATAAAATTTAAATTTTGCTGTACCACAGGTTTGCTTGTTACAAATACTTATCCTAATTTAGTTTGATTCAACCTATTTAAATATTGATGATGAGTTTAACTATACAACAAGCTGGTAAACAATAATATCAAATAATTACAAATTTATGCATAAAAAATTCATTTGGAAATTTAAAACAACAAATTAAAACAGAAAATCAATCCAAATCCAATTCAACACGCCGGCACTAATTTCCATTTTGGCGCGTGGTAATCATTAACACAAAACGACATCGTTTACCTCCTAAAACACTCAAACGACGACGTATCACTCACGTTTTAGTTCCAATTCCCAAAAAAAAAAAAAACTAAGAGCTGCTGTCAAATCAAAACAAAAAATAATAACAATAATGATTTCACAAAACCAACTGGCCTTTTAACTGTTTTTCACAATCTCGCTGTAATTTATTTTATATATATAAAAAAAGGGGGATCTTTCGAAGATTTTTAAAAAACGAAACAAAAATCTGAAAACGAAAACAAAAACGTTTTTCGTTTTCCTTTTTTCTTTTTTGATTTTTGTGTTTTGGATGCGACGATGGAGATAGGTTCGAGTCCAATCGGTTCGTGCTCGAAAGAGCACCAGAAGATCTACCAGGACTGGTTCAGTTTCGCTGATTCAGGTACATTCTTCTCTTCTACTTTTTTTTTAAAAAAATTTAAATTTAGATTTTGATTTGATTTAAATTTTTATTTTAATTTGAGTACGCTTTGTTTAAGTTAGTCAAGTTCATATTTTTACAAGTTTAATTCAATATATCGAAGTTTGAGTTCTGCGATTGATTGGTTTAATCTTATATAATACATATATATATATATTGTTTTATTGGTTGATGATGTGTAATGTGTTTGAAAATGTTTGATAGATGGTGATGGAAGAATTACTGGAAGTGATGCTACCAAGTTCTTCGCTATGTCCAATTTATCTAGACAAGATCTCAAGCTGGTATTCTCTATGCCTACCTATATAATAATAATAATAATTCTATGATCGATGCGTCTTACCTTTTAAACTGTTAGGGCCATCAATCAAGGACATTCATTCCATCTGAATTGACATTTTAAATAGTTTAGACCACCAACCAAAATCATTCATTCTATCTGATTTGAATAGGAGAGGAAAATTTTTTTAGGAGAGAGAATGTAATGAATGACTTTGATTGGTGGTTTTGATAATTTAAAAGTTAGGACATACTATCTGTGAATATACCTCTCTTTTTTATTTTATAATTTTACAAAATTATAAAATTTTATGATTTGATGCCTTTTTCTTTTGTTCATATGTGGTCTTTGTGTTAGTTATGTTGACGATATGTTCTTACTTTGGTTCAAAGGTGTGGGCGATAGCTGATTCGAAACGACAGGGATATCTTGGTATCAAAGAGTTTATCGCTGCTATGCAGGTTTAAATTAAATTACATTGTTTTTCAGGCTGTTTAAATTTGTTTCATTTTTGAGAAAACTGACGGGTTCGTACTCTTATTTGTAGCTCGTATCTCTAGCACAAGCTGGACATGAAATAACACATGATATCTTGAATAGCGATGGTAAACAGCTCAAGATAGTTCTGTTTCTTCTTGCATGCTGTTGGTTGTTATTTCTTTCACTCATATCGTATCATTTAATTGAAACTTTTGTATATTGCAGTTGACTTCCAAAATTTGCAACTTCCTGTCATGGAAGGTTTGCAAGCGTTACTATTGGTAAGTTGCTATATTTCGAATTTCTATCTTTCCAATTTATTTTTATGCGACTTCTTACTCGTTTATTTGATTTATTCAGAAGAAAAAGCATTCATCTAAGCATAGTGATGCCGATGCAAATGGTGAGGAACTTTCTACTAATGATAATGATTGCTATTTTTTGCTTTTCTGTTGTACATTTACTAATTACTGGCAATACAGGTAGTTCCCAAATGCAGCCTTCACCTACAGCTGCTTGGTTTTCTACCAAATCGTCAAAGAAGGTTGAAGTTTTGACTTAGTATAAAATCGTATTTATATATGATAATACTCCTAAGCTTGTATTTGATAATGTTAAAATGTGCTTTGCTCCATTTCTCACATTCCGTACTTGTTTATGTAGATATTGTTTGTGTTTTTTCGAATTAAGTTACATATTGGTAGTTATACCTTACATTTAAAGGCATGACTGGTTAGTGTTTTTGACTGGAATGATTGGAAAACGTTGATAGTTACAGTACTGATGTACAAACACAATAGGAGCTGTTGGATCATGTAGAAATATACAAAATTCTTTTTTTTTTTTTTTTTCAAGTGCATTTTAGCATATATGCATGCAAGGTTATATACATAGTAAATGTATTCCTTGTTTGCTGTCAATACATTGTATATAGCCCTATTTCACTTCATTTATTATTGTCTACTGCGAGAGTGTTGTGAATTTTTTTTTTTTTGGGTAAAACTATCATGGTGTCTTCAGGATTGTTACTTTTAGTTTTGTGTTCTTGCTCTTTGGTTTTTCTTATAATATGGCTTTGACATCTACACTTTCATATTGGTTATGCTTTATAAGGAGTTTACAGAGTTCAGTGTATTGATATACCTACACACTGAAGAAGCATTTTTATCCTGAGATGATTTCTTCTATCAATGAAAACTTGTCATCAATTCAATTTAAAGAATAAATAAGGGGATGTCAGCATATTGGTTCATATGCTTTGCTGTATTTTGGAGATAATGTTAGAAATTTTTCTGGCTAGCCGAATTTTTGCATCTTTTTATATCCGCCTATCTACCTTATACTTTATAGTCTACTTTTTTTTTTTTTTTCGCCTGAATTTTTTGGGGCCATATTCACAGGTATCTCTGTCTTCTGTTACATCAATAATTGATGGGCTAAAGAAATTGTACATTCAAAAGCTGAAGCCATTAGAAGTTACCTATGGATTTAATGATTTTGTGTCTCCATTATTGGTGAGTTATAATTTTATCTTGCCAATGATATCAATTACTCTTAGTTCAGTTCTAATTTCTATGGCATAATCACAAAGTTTTACTACGTTATAATCAAGTGAGAGATGTTGTGAATTATAAATTGCTGTTTTTTGTCATTAACACAGACAAATAGTGACTTTGATGCCAAGCCTATGGTTATGCTTTTGGGTCAATACTCCACTGGTAAAACAACATTCATAAAGCATCTGCTGAAATGTAGTTATCCAGGCAAGTTATCTCTACTGGTATATTTTTCTCCTGTTGTTACTTGCTCACTTCCCTTATAGCATGTTGCGCTTTGTTGGTTTTGCTTATTTTCTTTCTCTCTTCATATTTTGCAGGAGCTCACATAGGACCTGAACCAACAACTGACAGATTTGTTGTTGTTATGGTAAACACAGATCCATATAATTAGTTTCTTTTCCGCTTGCTCTTCATTGTAACTGATAACTATTAGAATGAAATTAACTGAGGCTAACATGGTGTACTGTCTCAGTGAATAAGTAGATCAATTAGAGTTTTATCTTTTTATCATACATGATTTTTAATGGTTTGTTATATTTTAAAAATATGAAATTTGCATTTACATGCCTGTGCATGAATACAGTCGGGACCTGATGAAAGAAGTATTCCTGGGAACACTGTTGCTGTCCAAGCAGACATGCCATTCAGTGGTCTCACAACATTTGGAACTGCATTTTTGTCAAAGTTTGAGTGTTCTCAAATGCCACACTCTGTGAGTAAATTTTTAGGGTTTAAAACCATGTTATCTGTCCCTTTCTTCTCACACATCTGAAGCATATTATCATATATTTGAAGCTGCTGGAGCACATAACACTTGTGGATACACCTGGCGTTTTGTCAGGAGAGAAGCAACGGATGCAACGAGCCTATGAGTTTAGGCGTGTCATATCGTGGTTTGCTGCAAAGTGTGACCTCATTCTGCTTCTGTTTGATCCTCACAAACTTGATGTCAGTGATGAGTTCAAGCGTGTGATTTCATCTTTACGTGGTCATGATGACAAGATCCGTGTGGTTCTGAACAAAGCAGACCAAGTCGATACTCAACAAGTAAGGACCTCTATAGCCTAGTTGATTTCTGTTTCTGGTTGTAATTATATGTATTGTGAGACAAAGGTCTTTACGACTGTAAATTAACCCGTTTACCCTGCCTCTTATTGTAGCTGATGAGGGTCTATGGAGCTTTGATGTGGTCGCTAGGAAAAGTTCTTAACACTCCTGAAGTTGTACGTGTCTATATTGGGTAGGTTTTGAATCTTTATATGTTCATGATTTCTGATAATTTTTGGATCATTTTCAATTAAGTGGCTGTATAATTGTGTATAAAGATTTGATTTTATGTGAATCTTGAACATATTGTTTGTCCCTTGTTGCATATCCTAGCAAGCTTTTTTTTTTTTTTTAAAGATTTTTGTAAAATCTACAAGTCTGCGTTGTATTTCATAATATTTTAATATATATATATATTCCTTGGAGGTTATATTTTAATATATATATATTCCTTGGAGGTTGTTATAACATATTATTGGTTTTAATGGACTAGTTTTGTTCATTTCTTATAGATTATACATCGATGTTGTTTATACTTGTTTTTGGCATATTGAAAATTTCTTGTGAAGTCTCATCTTGTAAATCTAATGTGTCTTCTTCATTTGGCAGTTCATTTAACGACAAACCTGTAAGTGAAAATGCAACCGGTCCACTTGGAAAAGAACTTTTTGAAAGAGAACAAGAAGACCTTCTCTCTGATCTAAAAGATATTCCGAAAAAGGCTTGTGATCGTCGAGTAAGTTTATTGCATTCTTTTCTTCTGAGCTTATACTCACACATACACAATCTAATATTTGTTTCTCTACATCTGTGAACCCTAATATTTCTGGATCTCCAATGAACTTGAAATTTGATGAATGTGATGAAAATGCCAAGAAAATTCAGGCCTATGTTTTATGAATCGTAGACTGTATAACAAGATTGCAAGAAGTGTGAACTTAGAGTTATTAAAGAACTATCTTGAACTTCACTTCTGAGTTCCGACAGGTGTATTGTTCGATATGACTTCTGTTAAAAGATGCTCGTTGAAGGGTGATTGACTGCAATTGTTTTCTCACAGATAAATGAATTCGTGAAACGTGCTAGAGCTGCCAAGATACATGCTTATATCATCAGTCATTTGAAAAAGGAGATGCCTTCCATGATTGGCAAGGCAAAGACACAACAGAGACTTATCGATAACTTGGCAGATGAGTTTGGAAAGGTTTGAACTCTCTTGCTTTCTTTACGAACACGTATTCTCACACGATTGGTGTGTCTATCATGTTCACTTGTATGCTTACATTCAGCATTTTGTTCGTTATTACAGGTCCAAAGGGAACATCATCTGCCCCCAGGAGATTTTCCAAACGTGGAACAGTTTAAGGAGATTTTGAGTGGTTATAACTTCGACAAATTCGAGAAGCTAAAGCCCAAGATGATACAATCTGTTGACGACATGTTGGGTTATGGCATTCCCAATCTCTTGAAGAATTTCAGAAATCCCTACGATTAAGGGATGGCAACAGTGTATGAGCCACAGCATTCTGCGGCATAAGCATTTCTGTATGTACCATATATATACCATTAGATTCTTTTTCGCTTTCTTTCATCTTCCATCAGTTTGAATTTTTCTAGGTATACGGATGTTGATTGTTATAGGAAATATAAACGGGATCCTTACTGCAGCATCCATTTATTTGTATCCCAATAATCAAAATTTGAAATTCAGTATATACACCAGTGCTATTCTTTCTACCTTATTTCTTTCTCATGGAGAATTTTGTACCATGGACAACAATTGAAAGCAACTTTTCTCAGCTTTATATATATACACACACACACACACACACACACACACACACATAGATTTTGCAGGTTCAGGATCTCGTATTCGGTTACATTAGGGACAATGATTCTATAATGTTAAAGAATCGTGTCTTACTTCAGATGCAGGGGTTCTAGTTCTAATGTGGGAGAGAATTTTCCTATGTTATAGAATCGTTGTCAATCCCCAACTTGTGAAAAATTATGAAGATTTAAATTGGGCGAGTTAAATAGTAATTCGTTAGGGTTGTCCTATAGTGTAGTGCATTGGTAAAGGTGAAATGTCGAAGGAAATTGATTTTTTTTTTTTTTAGACATTACAATTACGATTATAACCTTTAGGACTTTTTGAGGTAGGACTCCAAGATAGTTTGGAACTCTACTATCATTAGGTGAGAGAGGGCTATCTACACAAAATGAAAAAATTACCTACATATTGGTGAGACTTAGAAGCTGCTTAAACGTATTGCTTGGTCTAAGAGAAGCAAAGACATGAGTGACACCACTTCCTTACGAGCGAATTTTGTATTATATACCGACTAGTTTAGCTGGGGGTATTGATTTTTATTCTGCATAAGAGGTTTTTTGAGATTGAATTGAATCCTGTTAACATATCATAATTGATGTGTGAAATTTTATATAATTATACATTCCATGACTCTTTTGAATTGAATTGTTAGTCAAGTTAGCTATGGAATATAAATGCTGCTAACACGCCTGATTAAAAGCTTGATTTCTTTATAGTATCCGTCTACTAGTATTATATGTGGATAGTGGAAAGTGAATCTTCAGAATGCTTTGAATTTGATTATAGATTTACCCCAAAACTTGCTATATTTATTAGACATGTCTATGGATAGTGTGATGTGTGTCTTATTAACAACATTTTTCATTTTATAGGGTATCTATAAATGGAAAGTTTTTGGTGTTATTATTATTATTTTTTAAAAAAAATTAAATTATTGAGATCATTTTTTGGGATACGAGGTCCCTATACTCCTACTGACATCAATATATGCTCATTTATTTAGGGAAAGTTATGACAAGAGGCAGAAAACATTTGACATAATTACAGATGAAAGATTAAAATTGAGTAATTTTGAATAGAATTGATACCCATTAGCATTAGGTGGTTGAGATCAAATTAAAAAATGTGATGCAAAATTAAAGATATTTAAAGAAAAAAATTATTGGCGAAAATTGTAAATAAAGTATGTTATATTTTTCTTTACATATAAAGGTATCATAAAACTAAAGTGAATAATTTTTCATCTCATTAGCTTCTCTCTCTCTCTCTCTTTATATATATATATATATATATATATATATATGTAATAGAAAATTTTTCGTTGAGGACTTTCATAGTGTAAATTTTACTTTATTTGTTTTTCTTTGGTATCATAGATTACAAATCAATTTATTGATTTTGCATCACAAAAACAAATCTAAACATCTATCTATTATAATAAATAAATATTCTTGTTAATTCTTTCCAAATATACCAAAATATATAAATGGAAAATTAAAAAGATCTTCCTAGAATATTCATTTGAAAGTCTTAGATGAGCATAATGAGTGCAGACACAAAAATGGTATGTTTATCTTTGAGAGATTTGGACATATTTTCATATCTTTTAATGTTAATATATGTATGTATGTATGTGTGTGTGTGTATGTATCAACAATCATTTATATATATATCCATCTTCTCCAAACCTTAGCTTGAAAAAATACCCTAACTTGCTGTTCAAACAATCATTTCTTGCAACAAACCCATCAAAAAATAACCTCTCAGTTATGTCCTTGATCACTTCAGAGAAGAAGTTTTCAAACCCTAAAAAAGCATGCAAACATTTTACATCTTTACTTCATCCAAAACTTTCATGTTTCCATCCTACGCGATGGAGAAATCCAATTACTCACCACCACCACCATCACCATCACCATCACTATAACTGCGGCCATAACTCCCACCATGACCGCCAGCATTACTTCCACGGCCACCCTCAGCGGAAACAACAGGCTTCTAATTCACATCTTGATGTCTATAAGAAAGAGTGTATGATTGAAAGTAGGGTTGATGATGATCATCAAGATCATGATTCGGATGGTGATGATGATCATCATGGGGTTTGTAAAGTGCAAATGCATGAAGTGGATGCAAAAGCTGAAGCATTCATTGAGAACTTCAAGCAAGTTTTGAGGCTCGAAAGGCAGAAATCTGTGGAAGAATTTTATGCAATGTTGGCTCGTGGCACGTGAAAATAATACTATATTTTTTATGTATTATTTTTATGTGTTTATATATATATAGTGAAATAATAATTATCTACAAAAGTGATTTGAATGTGTTTTTTTCAGAATTCATGAATCACCTTTTGAGATTTTATTGTTATTGTAGCTGTAGAAATTAATTATGGAACATTTTTCGTCATTTGGGTTTCATGCACTTTTAACATGAAAGCCAAGTGTTGGACTTTTTTGTCTCTTAATATATTTACTTTATTTGCACTGTGCTTTCAATCAAATTGAACAAAGATGTTGAATTTATGATTGTTTGCATGATTATTAATAGTCATTCTTATTTATTTGATTGATATTAAATTGTTATATAAATTTTATATATTTGCCATATCATTACCATTCAAAGCACAATAGTTTGTATTTATTTTATATTATTTGGTTAAAATAGCCAAGCAAAACTAGTACTTTTCTGAAAAGCAATGTTGGACGAAAATATGTTGAAAATGTTTAATATTCGAGAGATGTGCTTTAAACAATGAATTTTAAGTGTTCTCACATAATATGTTAAAACACACTACTATCATATTAGATTTGACCATAAACATTGGGGCTTTATAGAATAATAATAATATCCCATTGATCTTGTTGCACTGCATGTTTGCATGATAGTATTGTTACTTTATGTTGCCAATGTTTTTATAGCTTTGCTTCCTAGTTTTTTTGAAAGTATTCTAAGAAAAATTTATTATACAGGAAAAATGAAAATCAACTTATTATTACCATCGGTCCTCCCCAAAGTTTAAAGAGATTATTTTCAAAATCTTAAATCGGAAATAACTATATATCTTAAAATACGATTCTGGTTTGATTTATTATGCTATACATATCAATTGTAATATTATTTACCGAAAATAAAATATATTTATTCTTGAGATCCAATAATAAATAATTAATGTTGAATGGTTGCTGGTGCTGTTGGCACCAGTCAACCTCCACGTCATGTGTAGGCGTGGTTCAACCCCGCCCCCCCCCCCCCCCCCCCAATTTTCTATATATATATAATATAATATATAATCTTATATAATATATAATATATTAATAATTTCTGTCCCACCATCAGTGTGGGTTGTTCTCTCACCTCAGTGTGGGTCTCTCCCCCACCTTCGTGTGGGTGGCTCTCTCCCACTTGGGAGTCGTCCCCCAGGCCGTGCCACAGTGTAATATCTCGGTTCAATGGTCCTGGTTGCTCTCTGGGCTTGTCCCAGTTACAGTTATGTATTCAAAAAATAATAATAATAATAAATAATTAATAAGATAAGAACATCTCACTCCTCAACTTCACTGGTATAAAATAAGGAATTTTAATGATAAAACATTTAATGTATTATATTACATACATAACATAAGAGTATCTAGAGCAGATCACCTATAAGTGGTTGTGCACCTTTTAATTCATCACTATAGTAGGGGTTGGATTTCTATTAATTAAGCCAATCGTATAGGTAGTTTTCTCTTTTTCCTATGAAAACAATTATTTCCCAATAATGAGAATAAATATTTTAGTCATATAAATAGTGATTGATTTCAACAAGTCATATAAAACTCGAAATTGCTAAAAAAAAGGTTAGTACACTAATTCTTCACATGTCTAATTGAGGTTCAAGTTCCACAATGCACCAAAAAAAAACGTGTTATGCTTTTTTGGTTCGGCCCAGATGGGCCAGTACATGCTTATTTAATTTAAACAGAAGCAAGGGTCCAGGAGGCCTAAAGATGGAACTAGAAGTTGCAAGCCCAACTCGTGAGGTCATCCGGGTCGCGAGCCAACGGCAGTTCTCAGAATGCCCCTTGTTCGTACCTTCAGCTCGGGGAGCTCGCGAGGTCGCGAGCTCGCATAGACCCCCAGATCGCTTTACCTCTCCTCTTGGCCACGTTAGCTCTCCTCCAGAATGCATCACCTGGTTGACCTGAAGGCTTCCTCAGGAGATATCATGTACAACAAGTTGTCAGAATTACCAACTCTCATGATTTTCCGTCGAAAACTGCCTACACAATTACCCAGAAGCATTTAATGAAGTGAAGACCTCTTCAGGTATAATTAATGCAGACTTGTGCAGGGAGGAAATCATCATTATCTTTACAATTAATGCAGCATGGCAGTGTCAGGATTAGCTGAAACTAGCCGTTGTCAATAACTTGTATAACTTTCTTTTATATTTTTTATTGTGATCTCCTCTTCTATAAAGATGTGAGACATTCTACTGTACAAAAAAGCTTAACATACAAAAGAACTGTCACTCTGCCGGAATTACTTCAGAGTGGCCGTGGACGTAGGTGCAATCACCGAACCACGTAAAAACCCTTGTGTTTCTTCTTTCTCTCTCTCTTTCCTTTAATTTCTTGCTGAACACCTTATTAAATCCGACCAACCACCAAGTCCGACATTCCTTCACCTGGATTAATCACCACCTACCTTGAACTTCATTAATTGATCATTTACTATCCTTCAATCAGTACAATCAATAAATTAATTACCAAGTTCGCCGTCTGGACCCCAGAATCCCTGGTTGACCGTTTCCGAACGTCAACAAAACGTGTTAGTAATTTTTTCTTTTTATTCTTAGAATAATTGTTTTCTTATTACGAAAGTACTAATCGATCTTAGTAAATCTTAATAAAACTCTTATACATTAATCATTTAACTTTAAAAAAAAAAAAAAAAACATAAAAGGGATTAATGCATTTTTTTCTTCATATCTATAATCAAGTTGAGTCCTACCATATAAAAGAAATCGAATAAAGTTGTCCATTTTAACCAAAACAAAATTCTATCCGCATCTTTTCTTTAAAAAAAAAAATCTATCCACCTCTATCAATAACGTTGGTGACAATAACAAAAATATATTTGGTGACTTCGCCTATTTTCAAAAATTATGTTGACTAAACCAATAACTGAAATATCAAGGGACCTAACCAAATCTTATATATATATATATATATTTTTGAAGTACAAAATCTTATATATTTATCTTTCTGCTGACTTCAAAATCGTGTCCAATCTCAATCAGACCGAAGAGTTGCAGGCATTTCTCTTTCAAAGTACGATTTTTGAACTGTCTCAAGCTTTTATTTCTTCGCAATTGTAATTACCCACTTTTTATCTTTTAATTTTACGGCTACTAGTGCTTGAAAATCGGATTCTACGGTGGTTTTATATATGTGTATATATTTAGAAATGCATGCCAGATGTTCGATAAAATGCCTCTTAGACTTTGTTGGGTTGTTGATGATTGCTCTGTGGAGTCAATTAAGTTAGTTTTGTTTGTAGTTTCAAGAACCCAATTCAATGTATTGTGAGAATGATGAAAAATTTAGACATTTTGTTCACTTATAAGCTGTGCATTGAACATTCTTGTAATGTCATTTTGATTGCTTTTTAAAGTTAATTTTGATGACTGAAAGTGGTTGTGAAGAAAGTTATTGTGGAAAGTGTAATGTAGCTGCATTTTTATCCTTTGGTTGGTGTTTATAGCTTGGAGGAGGTGACAGGAGGGAGTTTTGATATGAGTAGTTTTTAGAGACTTTAAGTAAGAGATGCATGATTATCAGGTTATGCATCCCGGTTTAACTTATTTATTATTGGTTTTTGAGGTATAGAGACGGGGTTGTTATAATGTTGCCACAACGAGTGAAGAAGACGATTATAGACAATCCGAAGAAGCTTGCTAACTTGATTGACCTTGTGAATTTGCCTTCAACGCTTAGAGAGTTTGTGGGTCAGTCTCAGACCTCTCGTTTAGGCTGTTTTATGCGTGTTTGGTCTTACATCAAGACCAACAATCTCCAGGTTGGTCATCTTTCTTGTCAATTTTGTGTTTTTATTTTTCATTCTTTCTATTAGAAGTGTGTCTTGCTATCAAAGAACCAGTGATTGTTTTCATAACTCAGAATTAGATCTTCAAGTTATCTGATGATAAGATGATTTAACTGATTTGGAGGAGTTAAAGTTGTTCTTAGTGCTTTTGATTTTAAGGAGCTAATGCTGGACTGCATGGTGCATTCTCTTTCCTTTTATATCTGTTTTAGTTTATAACTATGATGACTGGTTTTTGTGCTTTGATATCCTTATCTTCATTAACCCTGGCGCGTATATTTTTAATGAATTAGGATCCAAATAACAAGAATGTGGTTAATTGCGACAAAAAGTTGAAGAGTATTTTGATGGGCAAGCCCCAGGTTGAATTAGCGGACCTTCCTGCATTGATCAAACTGCATTTTCCCAAGGAGCCAAAGTAAAGCTGCGATTCCAGTTAAGGTGTCAATCTTTCTGGATAACTGACTCTTCTTTGATTTGCATCTCTAAAATTTGTAGCCTCATCATGTTGCAAGGAGTTACTAGATGAGTATTTGCACATATCTGTTGGTTTAGACTTTCTTGCTGTTGCATCTATTTCTCTTAGGATTTTAGTTTCTGACGCGAAGATGATAATTTTAGTTGTTAACATTAACTTTTGTCTTAATCATTTGTCTTGAGAGAGTGTCTCCAATGAGATGTTTCAGTAATATTAGTCTTTTCACGGGGATCCTGAAGCAAGCAACTTTTTTGTTTTTCCCTGTTTTTTTTATCCTACAGAGTACCACGTGCTTGTTATTATGAATTAAACTTTTCCTTCATTTTTGGTACTTGTTGGATTTTGTATTTTAAGAAGAAGACATTATATGGGTCTGAACCTTTGAACATGCGGTTTTGTGGAGTTATATTCTGAAACCTCTCTGATATTAATTAAAAGCGGTAAGGTCACAGCATCCTCTGTCATTTGGAGTAGAGAAGAGTGTAGTTCAAATATTATTTTGAGTCAGTTCTTTGGAAAATTAGGATAATCTCATTTGATGTAAACGAACTTTCCATTTGGAATAAATCTTATGGCAAATTCTTCTATGAGGGATTACTGAATGACACGAATGATAAACAATAAATAAAGAGACCATGAAAGATCAAGACTAGGAACATAACCATTACATGTGCTACACCATACTTTATGGTGTATACAAAAACTGAGCTAGGGAATTTTTTACCACATAATCGGCAATAATTCCATTTGTTTTTTCTGTAGGATGGAAGGAATCCCAAAATACATATTTATAAGCATCTGAACATGTAAATGGGTTTATTTTTTTGCACATGTAACTCATCTCAAAATGACCAGTTCCACAACATGCTGTCGCTACATCTTCAAATCCTGTCATTAGAAATTGTATCAGAAAACTTTTGACTCACAGAAGCACATTAAACTGTAAGCTGGTGCTCACACGTGCACTACATAAGGCGTAACTTTGACTAAAAATAATTAATCTCTGAAGTCTTTATGATAAAGTACCATTTCTAAGCATATATGCTTGTTTGAACTGTCCTTTATTATTTCTTGCATTTATAATTTGAGAATTTATTTCTCAACTACTAAAGATGTGGATGTGTGGCAATATAGATATGAAATTGTGTAAGTTATTGAATGATACTATTCTGCTGTGCAAATTGGCTATACACCTACCTGAAAACATAGCACAAGCATCTTTGCATATGTGTTGACTGCTATGATGTCTACTGATTGCTATTTTATCTACTTTATGAATTGTTACATATCTACTTTATGAATTGTTAGATAAATTGATTGACCGATGTATTTTTTTTTAGTCCATTGGAGGTAGGTGGTAAGCCTATCATGCCATAAAATTCTTTTGGTCTTTTAATGTTTTGATCCTCAATTACTTGTATGACAAGTGACTTTACCAAATAGTTACTAGAAACCCATCAATGGTGTTGTAATTGCAGTTGCGGAACTCATTCATTTATTTTACCTAGCCAGTTTAGGAGTTATATCCTCTATAGTAGTTGGAAATGCATGCAATCTGGGCTATCCGTGTATCTGGGCAGACTGGGCTGCACAAGATAGATGACCTATGATTCATATCGCATGATCAATGTCATGCATATCCTGCTATATCACACTAACTGTGGTTATACTGAAAAATAGTGCAGATAACTTACCAAATTTGTCAGGATCTTGAATAATATTTAAGAGAATATCATAGGGGTTTGAAAGCACCAGCTGGATGCCAGGAAGCTCCTTGTTCAGCTTTGTTACCATTTCCTGCAACTTTCCATTGAATTCCTTAGCTACATCATTGTACTCCTCCACACATTTGTTTCTAGAGAACAAGTTTGTGGTTCTTTCTAGTGGTAAACACCCCATTGGAGGAAGCCCAGTTATAGCTATTCTCCGACCTCCTAACTGGTAAAGCTCTGTGATAAAATTTGTTGCAATTCCTGCAAGAAAATTCTGGTACTCCTCAACAGTATACTTTGATGATCTTTTGTGGAGTATATAGTAATTTTCTAGGAAATCGTTAGTTCCTATGCTTATCAGGTACAGTGCTTCCTCTAGAACCTCGTTAGCTTTCTCATCGCCAAGATAGCCTTGAAGCATCATCTGGTATTCCTTGTAGTATTCCATCTCCTGCCAAAGCGGTATTACAGACTGCAGATCCATCAGGCATTAAGAACATCAGCATGTAACTAAAACATATGTAATTTACATTGAAGTTAGTCTCAACAATCTAGCTCCCTAACCAGACTCCATAAGTTCTACTCTTTTACGTAAAAATTTTATTGTTATTCTTCTAAGGCAGCCAGTATGAAGGCTAACTTGGAATCAAACAAAATTTAACAAGCTTACAACTTACTTGCTCGGTTCTCTCCATATCAACTATTACAGAGTCTTAGGTCATAACTGAACTTACTAGCACATCAGAGGTAGCATTATCATAACCAGTGCCAGCAGAAGCAAAGCAAACTCCAGTAGCGAACTCTGTTATGTCATACTTAGGATCCAAGTATGCAGGTATTGTTGGTTTGAGTCCAAAAGCTTCAGAAATGAAGTCTGTCGGAATCCGACCATTGGAAAACCTTCCTGTGGGCTGGCCACCAATGAAATCGCGGCCATATGGCTCAAAATTGCTCTTCAGAACGGTAGAGATCTCATTGTTGTTCCCTGAATCAACAGAAGAGTCTCCAAACACTATGATTGCAGGAACTTTTGCATTTATTTTAAGTAATTGCAATATAAGATTAGCAAAGAGGAACCAAAAACGTGCCTCATTTGCCATACTTTTAACTCTTTTCTTATATTTTTGCCTATCTTGCAGGTTTATATAATGACAAGCCTGGACCTAAAGGTGGTTGATGAAGTTGGTTTGAATGATTTTTTATTATGTGTAAAAGTGGAAGTTTATCAAATCAAGGTGGATGTAGTTTGTTGAGACTTGTAATTGTATTTAGCTTTAAGTAGGTGAATTATCTATCAATACGAGAATTGAAATTCTAGTGAGTGGAGTAGAGCTGGCCATAACTTGTGTTGATGACTAAGGTAGATGCATAGACAAAAATTTAAGCTAGTTTTCATGACTTTTATGATGTTAACAATACCAAAATAATAATAATAATAATAATAATAATTACAATAAATAAATAAAGTATTGCTTAAAATATAAGTTTTTCTTCTTTAATTATCTGATACAAAAATTGTAAAATATCTGTTTTATGTGAAGATGTTTGAATCATAGCTTGCCTACTATTTTCAGTTTAAACATCATGTATCTCCTAAAAGCACAATCACAAGTGAAGAAAATTTCATTAACCTTCCCTATTGTTTGACTATAACAACTTCACATTTTTGAAATGAGTGATGTTACATTTTTTTTAAAATTTGTCTAAATATATTGTTTAAATGATGTGATAAGTTTATGTGTAATTATTATAACATCAATAAATCATTTTAAAATTAATGTGATAATTACAAATCATTTGTCCACATCATTTATATAAATTTTTGAAAAATATAGCATTATTTTTTTGAAATATATCATAAACTTATCTTGAACTCTCCTAAAGATTCATAAAAGTTATCTCTCTTTCTTTTTTTTTTTTTTTTTTTTTTAATTAAATGTTAAATCTTTGTTTATTTCTAGACTGAGTAGATTCATTTGTAACTATACCAAACTTTTTCAACCTTTTCATAAGGAAGTCATTGAAGAAAAACGTGAATATCATGTTCATTTATATTTAAGTTAAATCTTTCCCAGAAGTGTATGCAACGGGAAGCTTTTATTTATTTCTGAAATTGAATAGATTCGTTTGTTACTAGACCAACTTTTTCCACCTTTTATAGGCAAGCAATTTGCTAAAAACGCGAATCTTATATGTATTAAGCTGAATCTGTTCTAAGGGTGTATACAATGAATTTAGTTGAGAGGAGTTAACAGCTTGAGCTTCTCAAGAAACAAAAGAGATTTCAGATCTTTAAGGGCTTGAGGGAGAATACATGCAGTTAACAAGAGCAGGCAAGAGTGTTGTTGGGTATTTTCTCTTGTTTTCTAGCACTGATTCTACGTGCCAAAGGTCCCGTGGAACATGAAAGGGATTCATGACTAAAATGTGCACACCCACTTCATTTATCGGCAGGTGGCTTCTGTTTTGCTGGCTCCAACCAACACTCATTGAAGGCGCGCGTAGTTTAAGATTCATTGAGGTGTTATGTGATTGACTTATCTATTAGGGCTGTCGGTTGGCCGAGCGTCCTTAGCCCAACCCTTAAATTGAGAGCCGAGCTTGAGTTTAAGCCTTTGAATTGTAAGGGCCAGGTTAACTTTCAAAGGCTGTGAACCCAAAGGCTAATTTTTTTTTTTTTTTTTTTTTTTGACTTCCTAGGATTTTTTAAGGGTTAGAGGATTATCGAGACCAACCTAAAATGACACTTTAGTAGTACAACTCATCTTAAACGAGACTCTAATAATGTAGTTTGAATGATTGTTCCTAAATATTGGGAAAGAGCTACCCACTTGTATTTTCTCTTTTGTGAAATTTACACAAAGTGTGGGACTTTGTTATACTTGAACATGCGACTTTTGGAGAGCAGAAGTAGGTGGGGGTGGCTACTACTTTGCCAGCCCACTTGTGAGTGGTTAGCCAAAGGCTAAATTGAATATATGATTGATTAGGAGTTTGCCAAGTTTTGCAAAGATTAAGCAGTATAAGAGCAAAGTCCATGAAAATTGAAATTTTATAAGCATTATAAAGAGATATTTGCTTGCAAACATTATGGAGAAATTTTTTGAAATTTTGTAAGTATTATAGGGGGATAATTCTAACTTCCCCCTATAGTTTGATATAATAGCTAAAAACCCTTGACTTCATAAATTATTAAGAGTTAATTTGACATAATAGTAAAAAACCTTTTATCATTTATAAAAATAGTTAAAAAAACCCTTTAATGATTTTTGAAGTCAGGAGTTTTTTTTATTATTTTTATAAACGACAGAAAGTTGTTTTAACTATTTTAAAAACTAAAGGGGGGTCTTAGTAATTTTTAAAATCAAGAGGTTTTTTAGTTATTATGTCAAATTATGGAGGGAAACTAGAAGTATCCTATTATAGGGAGATATTTGCTTGCAAACATTATGGAGAAATTTAACCACATATATCAATAATTATGCATGACGGTACTTAAAACTCCATTGCAAATGTTGAAGGAAGATACATCATACATGCCACTTGAGCTATTAAGAAAATGATTTAATTATTTAGATTTTGTATAGAGGACCATCCAATGTAAGAGTTTGAGTCTTGCAAATATATTTTTATCTAAAATTGGATTGCATTAATGCCATTTTGTAGAGTACAACTCTAATAATTAAATATAGTTCATCAAACACGGGGCCTCAATTAAATTGGATTTGTGCTTGAAATTGGGAGAGATCGATAGGGTGTAGTCTAAATCTTGAGTTATTTAGAAGAATTTAGTGATATATATATTTTTTGATTTCGAAATAATGTATTATTTGATAAATAAAATACTATGAAATATGAATGTCTATATTTTATCAAGAATTTCATTTTTATTAAACGGCATGGAAAGTATTTTTCGGTTGTCAAAACATTATATTTCATTTACATTCAACACACACTTAGAGATTAATTGGTTTGCTATTATAAGAAAAAGATAAGAAATATAAATAACTGTCAAGATCTCTTTCTTATAAAAAATTTCACAAAGATCAAGTCAACAATCTATGATTAATCGAAATCGTATTATAACTACGTATGTAATAGTAATTCATATCCTACCAATCCACTTAATCTAATGAAAAGAGCACTCTAAACATTATTCCAATGGTAACTCCCTCATTAGTAATATATATATGTGTGTGTGTGAAATTCATTGAAAATCATTTCAAATAATAGCTTCTACTATGTTATGATAACAATCTACTTAAATGATAAATCAATATAAACACAATACAATTTCACATTCATAATGTTAGCATGTGTGAAAATTATTCTTTCAACGAGTTATTTTTGTTATCCCTCTCTAACGATTGATTAATTATTATTTTTTCTATTGTTATTTGAGAACACATTAAAAAACCCCTTGTATGTTTGGAAAGTGGTCTTATAAAATATGCCAGCAAGAGGTTTTATAACATTTTTATAAACTATAATAAAAAAAATGATAATTTATCAATCATCAGGAGGAAATTGAAAATAACTCTTCTTTCGATCTTATGAAAGTACAAATTTTTAGAATAAATTCTTTAAAAGAATTTTATTTATTTATTTATTTTTATGATAGATAAAATTATTTGCATCTGAGATTTCAGGACGGGGATCAAGAATATGTTTTCAATTAACATTGTTGTACACGCGCAACTCTCCCATTTACTAGGATGTCTGCATCTTTGTGCCTTCGGAGGCTTGACGTTGTCAACCTATAGCGTTGTGTACGTGCGACTTCCCGTTGACTTTCTCATGAGCTTGAGATAGTCAGTGACTGTGACACGGACACCAGACCCAAAAAGAGAAACACCTTGGAAGACATCTATATCCATGGCAGCAACTACCAAGCTTCAAGCTTTCTGGAACCACCCTGCTGGTCCTAAAACCAGTTAGTTCCCTTCCTTTCACTTCTCTCTCTCTCTTAGATGGTTTTGTTTTGTTTTTAAGTTGACAAAACTGATATATATATATATTTTTAATGAATGGTCTCTATTTAAAAAAACAGAATAAATTATGATTTAGCATCTGGGTATATATGATCATAGATGATGATTGATTTTTAATCTCAATCACCCTTATTAGTTGATAAAATTCATTGGGGTCCAAAAAAGTCCTTTCCTTTTTGAAGCTTTTGATCAATATTAATGATCATTTGTTCTGTTCGAATGATTCCTAGATGGTAATTGAAGTACAACATGTTTGATTTTCTGGTGCAGGATTAAGTGTAAATTTAATTGGAATTGTTAATTGAAACAGGAATTTATTGACTTAACTGTTTTGGAATACTTGTAAGCATATCGTTGAGGCTCAATTAGAGCAAATTATAAGTTCTTTCTAGGATATTGCAATTTTGAGCCATTGAAATGTTTAAATTTTCTTCACAATTTAGAATGTGGTCGGATAATGAATTAGTTGTAAATTATGATTATTCCTATTTGCAATAAAGCTTTTGTAGTGTGCTTAACTCATTATGAATGTATATCTAAGTGGACCTTAAAATGTAATTGCAGTTCATTTTTGGGCACCAACTTTTAAATGGGGCCTTAGCATAGCAAATATTGCTGACTTCTCGAAGCCACCGGAAAAGCTCTCCTATCCTCTACAAATAGGTGTTCTTTGGTTTTGAACTACTAATATCCGTTGATGTTAGAAGGGTTTGTGTTGTTTCATTTTATTTGTTGTTATATCACTTTTCATAAGTTCTAGCAATAATTATGCAGTTGTTGCGTGCTCTGGGATCATTTGGTCGCGCTACAGCTTGGTGATTTATCCGGTATGTTCAATTTTCGAGTTTAACAAAAAAGAATCATATTTGGTTGTCATAGCGATGTTCACTAAAAGGTCGATCCTTTGCTTATTACCGTTTTGCAACATAGGCACCTCAGTGCTTCTCTGTGCTTGTATCTTTGTGCTCTTAGTGCTTTGAAGTTTATTGAATTGAATATGTTTGATATGCATTCAGTATTTGGTTCCAATCTCATATTCCACATCCAATCCAGATTCTGTCATTGTTTGTTATGCTGACTAAAATATGCTTTTCTTTTATATGAGAAGGAATCATTCACATAGAGATTTCAGAGACTCTCTAGCAAGAGGGCTGTTTAAAGGTTTCTACGATGATGGAAAGATATTTTGATTCTGATGCAACTTGTTACTCTTTATAGCTTTAGAATTTGAGTTGTGGTTTTGATTGTCCCTTCAAACTTTAAAGTGATTTTTGTTCCTAACAAACGGTAGGAGCTTTTGCAAGCCAACGTTGACCTTTTTCTGTTTGACTCACTGGAATACTCATCCAACTAATGGTTACTCTAAACGTGCATTGTCATAGGCTTCTACTGTTCGGCTTTGTGCTTGAAATTTAGCTATAGATGGTAAATCTCCAATATCTACCTAGAGCAGTCTGCCGGTTGCTTTAACTTTCTGGATCTTGGGAGAACTATTTGATTCATTAAAAAATTCATGGATGAGAGGACAATTGCTTCATATAATAAGCTCCTTTGTGTTCTTCATATCGTAGTGACCTTCAACATTGATGTATATGATTGTCTCACTGTATGTGCCGACCATGAAAATCTTTTTCAAGCTTGCACTCATGTTTGTCTCATAATTTGAGAGAAATGTAGAAGTCCAATGTTGATGTATATTTACATGATAGTTCTGCTTCCCCTTTGGTGATTGGCTGACATAGTTTCCAAATTCTTGGTTATGGGGTGGATTGTGCTACTAAGACAAGTATCTTCTTCAATACTTTATCTGCATTTGTGCTCATGCTGCTTTTTGCCAATCTAGATGTGTTGTTACTTTGAGCTTGTTTCGAAGTTCTACAATACTAATGTTTATCATGGCTTTATGTATAAGATACAGCTCGCAGTCAATTGTAATTCGCTGTTTTATCCTGAAATTGCAGAAAAACTGGAATCTTTTCAGTGTCAATATGGCAATGGCGGGGACAGGCTGGTATCAACTATCTCGCAAAATTAAGTAAGTTGGTTTCAGAATTTTTAAGTTCACTCCTCACATGAATACAATCTCTAGAGTCAAATTCTCTCACTTAATAATTTCAGAAAGTGAGAGAATCTGACGCACTGATGAAAAATACGGTGGAAAAGTTATAAGATCACAACTCTTGGATCTTAAAACTATATAAGAAACATGAAGATAAAAATGTATACTATTTGAAACAAACATACACATGACTTTTTTAT
>CM034462.1:36487402-36543481 GCA_019925255.1 Litchi chinensis | reverse complement strand
GTTTGAAGCCAAAACAGCAACATGAGAATTATCTTCTTTTGATTCCTTATATTTTCACAACATAAGAAAGGCTGCAGAGACCACCGCTCCACTTACCTTGAGGTTGACACACTTTTTAAGTGTAATTAACATCTTGGTGACTTGGACTCTTCTGGCCTAGTGAAAGTTCTACGATTAAGTGAGTGCCCAGGACTGGGGTCATGTTCTTTACAATAACCGAACAAGGTCCACCTAATTTCATCCGAAATTCTATGTACCTGAGTTCGGAACCTGAATGGAGGTTGTTCATAAGATATGATGAGCACAAAGCTGATTGCTTGTTGCACCCCAAGTTGCTGTCTTAGCTGTGCCCTATGGAGCTATTTCTGTCATCTAAAAGTTTCTCTTCTAGTTCTGAATAAACCGTTACTGATGTGATTTATTCTGCATCTGCGGCATTGTTTGCAACATGATATGAAATGCTTTATGTTTTCGTCTGATGCCAATGAATATAAACTTATGCTAATCTTCACCTTTGTATCAATTTTCAGGCACGATTACCTCTCCGAGACAGAAGCAGCTGTGGCGAAAGAATGATGACGAAAATTTCCTGTACCTACACTATTTCAGTAGCTTTTCTTCCTTATTTGCCAATGTCGAAAACAGAATTCTTTTCTTAAGTGGGTAACTTTTTCTGTTGTTTTGACACCAATTCATAGTTGTGTATTGATATGTGAAAGTTGTTGATGTACAGTGTTTTGGTGAAATGCTGTTTAAGTCTTGTTGCATCCAAAGTATTTCAATTTTACTTCTTTCATATTTAATGAAACAAGAGGTGTAGACAAACAAAGAACAAGACTACAGTTGTTCTATGAACAAGATCTAAGCTCTAACATAATCAATAATTGAACTATTAATGCTAGAAAAATTCACTTTATATCGATTATGATTCATGTCGGTTGATTTCAACCGAATTGATTGGTTTGATTTTCGTAGATAATCTTCCCCATCCATTAGTAGGTTTTGTACATGTTGCTAAACTATGTATGGATGATCATATATCTAGAATTGCCAGCATCAAAAGGAGTATAAACGCATGCGAGTGGGATTATAGCGAGTTTTAAAATTCATCAAATAGGTTTTTGTACGGCTGAGGTCCTGCTAAAAACCATCGAAATAAAAGATTATGACATGATTCGGATATTTATGTCATCATTTAGTATAAATGGTCATGTAATTCTCTATCCACACAAATTTAAGATCTCTTGAATGTTAAGTTAAGACAATAATAATAAAAATAAACTCTGTTCAAAATTGTAATTACGTTCATGTATAGAGATAAGAGTTTTGCTCTAGTGATAAATACCACAAGCCTGCTCACATTATAGTCTCGTAAGAGATTGTGGATTTTACTTGTGATTCACAATTATGGGCAATTTTTTTCCATCCTACATGGGCTGTCCTCTCCTATTTTTCAGGAGGTGATATCTGAGTTTTTTTTTTTTTTTTTTTGAAAACAAAGCATACTATTAACCACCAGCCCCTGAGGGGAAAATACAATCAAAGTCAACATTATGCCAACACAACACCTCCGAAGAGGACAAGGCAAGAGCAGCTAGGTTATGGGTTAAGCGATTCTCATTTCTAGGAATGGCTAAAACCCTACAAACACCCAACTCTAAACACAAGGCCTTAATATCATCAACAAGAAAACTAGAGACCCCCCTAGACATATTGCACGAATTAATCACAGAGGCCACATTAAGAGAATCTACCTCCACCCATTGCACTCTCAACCCAGCAGAAGCAACAGACCTAAGACCTTCTCTGAGCGCTACCAGTTCACCCACTTCAGGAGAGAACACCCCATGCCACTGCATAGCAAAGGCCAACACCACCTTACCTGCACTGTCACGAACAGCGAAGCCCAAGCCAACCATAGGGCAACCAAAGCGAACAGCAACATCAGAATTCAATTTCAATTCACCAACAGGGGGAGGGCACCAATCCTGAGCACCAGGAGAAACACCAGGGGAGTGGCTGGGAGAGAGTGCAGACCTGGTGTTCTGGAACTCCATTAGCAGCTCCAACGCACGGCTAGCAACCTCCTCTTGCACCCAAACACCTGCACACTGACGTCTGGCATTTCGGGAGCCCCAGATGCACCACAAAATCATGCAAACTTCAGCTAAAAGCGAAATCCCTCCTGACTGGAGCACTTCCAGCAACACATTGAGAACACTGTCCAACTTCAGGCTAAGGATTCTCTGCCCTTTCTCAAAAGCTAGCCAGGACAACTCAGCAACTTTACATCTAAAGAAAGCATGAACATCAGTTTCGACAGCAGCATTACACCCCTCACAAATGCCATCAAGCAGAATATTCCTTCGCAGCAGGTTCACCTTCGTCGGAAGGGCCTCCAGGCAGGCTCTCCAGATAAAAATTTTAACCTTAGGGGGGATATTCAAGTTCCACAATACCATCCACCACTTATGGAGAACAGGGGTGGAACTAGAGGCATCCGCACTGGTCAGAGCATCATCTAAGGCTACCCGATAACCACTCTTAACCGAATACAATCCTTTTTTGTCATAAAACCATCTCCTACGATCATTGACTTCGCGGCAGCTCAGAGGAATTGTAAGGGCTTGCTCTCTGTCAACAGAAAGGAGCACCTCATAGAGCTTCTGGGAATTCCATTGGTGAGAACTGTGCAGGATCAAGTCAGCCACCTTCAGGGGGGCATCTATGGGAGGAGAGACTACTTTGAAGGATTTAGGTCTAAGGATCCAAGGATCCTTAAAGACATCAATGTCTTTGCCGTTACCCACCTGCCAAATCAGGCCTTTATTTAACAGCTCTTGACCCCACAGGATACTTCTCCACGCATGAGAGACCCCATGCTTGCCCGAAACCTGCAAAAAGTCACAATTTGGAAAATACTTCGCCTTGAGTACACGTGCAGCAAGCGAGTTGGGATTGACAATCATCCGCCAAGCCTGTTTAGCCAATAAGGCCTGGTTAAAAAGGTAGAGGTCTTTAAACCCCAGCCCTCCCTGAGATTTTGGTCTGCATAGACCTTCCTAGCTGACCCAGCTAACTTTCCTTCTCCCGTCTTTCGAACCCCACCAGAACTTGGAAGCTAGAGACCCTAGAGCCTTACACAGTCCCTTAGGAAGCTGAAAAATACTCATAGTGTACGATGGGATGGCCTGCAGAACTGCTTTAACCAGAACCTCCTTCCCACCCTGAGAGAAGAAGTGACTCTTCCATCCTTGCAACCTTTTCCAGACTCTTTCCTTAATGTCGTTAAAAGTTTTGGTTTTATTCCTCCCGACGAGCGAGGGAACCCCAGGTAGCTGCCATGCGAAACTGAGCTTTCCATTCCAAGCGCACCCTGCAGAACCCTTCTCATAGACTCAGGCACATTAGGACTAAAGCACACAGCAGATTTTTGTAGGTTTATCTGTTGTCCGGAGCCTCTACTATAAGCAGTCAGGACCCTTTTAAGCAGTTGGCAATTTGGAACTGAAGCCTTACAAAACAAAATACTATCATCCGCGAAGAGAAGATGACTGATTGTAGGCCCCGACTTCCCGCATCTAACCCCCAGCCCTCTACCCCCTTTTTCTGCCATTTTCACTCCCCCTGAAAGGGCCTCAGCACATAAGAGAAATAAGTAAGGGGATAAGGGGCATCCCTACTTAATACCTCTAGAAGGGGTCACACTTCCCACAACCTGCCCGTTCAGCATAAGGCAAAGTTTGGATGTGGATACGCAGTCCATAACCAAATTAATCCAGCTGGACGGAAACCCCATTTTCTGCATCACTGCTGTCAAAAACTTCCATTCAACACCGTCATAGGCCTTGCTTAAATCCAATTTCAGCGCCATTAGGCCCCGCTTCCCCTGTTTGCGACTATTAATGGTGTGCATCAGTTCAAAAGAGGCCAAGATGTTATCCGAAATCAGCCTACCTGGGACAAAGGCCGACTGGTTCTCTGAAATAATGCTTGGCAACACCCGTTTCATTCTTTGAGCAATTACTTTCGTGATGATTTTATACAAAACCGAGCTGAGACAAATAGGTCGGAAATAGGTGATATCTGAGTTATGTTATAGAATTCGATCACAGCTAGTCTTGATATAAACATGAGTACGCTATGAGTACTAAAAAACAATAATAATAATTATGTTCGAGTATCTGTGTAGTCAGAGTTCAGATATCCATAAATCTATTGTTGTTAAACCAAAAAGAGGGCTTCTGGACTATTCCAACCAAAACCAAACTTCAAAAATAACTTGGCAGACCATAATACCCCCACACAGCACCTCCAAATCCTCCACCTCCACCCACCCGCAAATCCCATTCCACAAGGGTATTTTCGTCCATAATAAATACCCCTTAAACCCCAAAACAAATTTCTCAGTCTTTCTCACCAAGCAGTTCCTTCCCCTTGTTCTCTCTTAAAAACCCACCAAAATCCCATCTTTCTCTCTCTCTAAAACCCTAATTTCTTTTCATATTCCCAAATTGCCCCTCCTCTTGTAATCTCATCTTCTTCTTCCATGTTGACGTCCAGGGTTCTATCACGCGCGTCACGGAGCGTGGGCGGACGCTCCTTGCTCCTTGTTCCCGCTTCAGGGAACCGCCAGTTGCCGACCCTCTCCAATCAGTTCCATTCTCTTGTCTATGAATCTCCTAAGAAGGTAAAAAACATACGTAAAGTTTCAATTTTTTTTGGGTAGTTATGTCCAGGGTTTTTTTAGGGTTTAAGATTTTTCTGTCTAAATTTGAACCTCTTTTTGTTGAATTCATATTTTTTTTGGCTATGAAGCGTAGTTTTCGAGGTTGGTTTTTGTGTTTTGCATTGAAAGTTTTGGTTTTTATATGTTTTAGAGACTAAAGTTTGGATTTTTTTTTTTTTTTTTGGGATATTGGAGTTTGATAGGTTCTTAGAGCAATTGGGGTTTTAGGGTTTTTTTTTTTTTTTTTTGGTTATTTTGTTTGATTTTCATAGTTATGATACGGGATATTGTAGTTTCAACTTTTTTTTTTTCTGGGTGGGTAATTTGGATTTAGGGTTTTTCTAGGGTTTAAGATTTTTGTCTAAATTTGGACATCTTTTTGTTGAATTTATATTTGTTTGGCTATGAAACGTAGTTCTCAATGTTGGTTTTTGTGTTTTGCATAGAAACTTGAAAGTTTTGGTTTTTGTATGTTCTAAAGACTAAAGTTTAGATTTTTGATATGGAAGGGCTTGAATTCTATGGATTTTGGAGTTTAATAGGTTTTTGAAGCAATTGGGGTTTATGGTTTTTGTTATTTTGTTTGATTTTGATGGTTGTGATTTGGGATGTTGTAGCTTCTTAATGTTGTGAAATAGCTTCCAGCAATAATTTTGGGGATAGTTTATATATTGTAGCCGTTTAATAGGTTCATAGAACATTTGGGGTTTTAGCTGCTTAATGTCATTTTGTTTTGATTTGAATTGGGGTTTTACTAGTTTATAATGGTTTTATGATTTTAGGGATCATATTTAGATCCTCACTATGTTTCACAGTTAGTTCATATATTATATTTATGTGTTGTGGGAGGTTTAGTATGAATTTGAAATTTGAAGAGTACCTCAAGTTTACAAAGTTATCACCTTTTTTGGTTTCTTGGTCTCGAGTAAAGGCTTGGACCATAAGTAAAACTGTATACAAAAAATGAATTGAGATCCTGAATTGAAATTGTCATAATTACTTTGTTAAGAGTAGGGTTTTCTAATGCTATTTGTGATTCTGTTTTTAGTGAGGTAAAAGTATACCCATTCTTACTTGTATTTGATGATTGTCTTTATGTTGATTTCTTCTTCAAGGTTTTGATTTTTAACTATTTGCCTGCGTTTTTCCATGCCAGTTGGTTTCAACTCAAGTGACTCAGTTTCATCACTCAGCGCCTAGCTCGTCCGTATTTCAACGGTTTGGGTTCTCGTCTGCATCCCCTGAATGTAATGAAAAGGAACATGGGGATGGAGCTGAGCCCCCCAAGCCAAATGGAGATGCTAAAGCTTCTGATGAAGTAGAGAATGCAGCTTCTGAAGGGACAAAAGAATCAGGTTTTAATTCGGAATCCCAATCTACCATGTCTCATTCTAACCAAAGACGGAGAAGAGGTACTAAACGAACTGCATTTTCTGATTCAGATTCAGAGAGTGACAGTGAACTGTCAAGGGATGATTTGTTGACACTTTTAAAGGAGAAAGAAGAACTTCTGAAAGCAAAGCATACAGAAATCGAGACTATGAAAGATAAAGTTCTCCGTTCTTTTGCGGAAATGGAGAACATCAAAGACAGGACAAGACGTGAAGCTGAGAATTCTAAAAAATTTGCAATACAGGTTTAGTTATTATCATATTGCCAGCTTGCTTATCTAGCAATGAATCCCTAGATGATCTTTTGGTTTTGTATATGGAAGTTTCACATTGATGTTTATTTGAAAATCATATGACAGAATTTTGCAAAGAGCCTACTGGATGTTGCAGACAATTTGGGAAGAGCTTCTTCAGTTGTCAAAGAGAGGTTCTCAAAACTTGATACTTCCAATGACACTGCTGGAGCTGTGCCGCTTCTAAAATCATTTTTGGATGGTGTTGAAATGACCGAAAAACAACTGGGAGAGGTAAAATTTTCCTGTTGTTTCACTTGACTTTAGTGCCTCCTGAGTTATGGTTGGTTGTTTATGTCCCTTTCAAGATGTTATTGATTTCATGTATATCATTCTTCAAAAGAGGAAAAAAAATGGGATAGTCAGTTTTTTCTAAATCATTTTCAGTTGCGTTTTGAACTGTTTACATACATCGGACATACTATATGCTGTTGACAATTTGCTTGAGATGGTTGGTGTTTTAATGCACAAAAGTGAATAGAAGTCAAATTTATTGCTAAAATGCCCTTGATTGGTTTTCTTCTAGGTATTTAAAAAGTTCGGACTAGAAAGGTTTGATCCTACAAATGAGCCATTTGATCCACACAGACACAATGCAGTGTTCCAAGTACCAGATAATTCCAAGCCGCCAGGCACAGTTGCTCACGTTCTGAAGGTATGCACTCGAATTTGATTATTAGTTATTTTCCAAAATACATAAACGATCATCACATCTCATAAGCTTTTGACACTATTAGTGATTACTTGCGGGTGTTGAGATTCTGAGGCAAAACCATATGATGATTTATAAAAAGGAAATGACATTTTGATGTTGAACTCAATGATGCATCTCAATTATCCGTTGTACTGACTTGGATGCCATTTCGCAAATGCTACCTTTTTCTGATATTGCAGTCAGGTTACATGCTCTACGATAGAGTTATCAGGCCAGCTGAAGTTGGTGTTACTCATGCAGTGGAGGAAACTGACACGGCGGAGAATAAATAGGCATGATGACAAAAGCAGCTCCCGATGCTTGAAGATAGCAGCTCGGTTTGTGAACACTGTGTGTTCTCTAAGAGATTTTGGCTTCATAAGCGTGCGAGCAATGAAATATAAGGGAGCTTCCTCGTCTTGTTAGATTAACTATTTGTCTAATACAATGCATAGGACAACTCTGTTTTTACCTATTTTTTTTAAAAAAAAATATTTTTCAAATCATTTGTTGCTCTGATAAATTATAATGCTACGAGGTCGTGCATTATTATTATTATTATTTTTTCAATCTCATAAACACAGTTTTGAGCTTATGGTAACTGTATTATCTAGGAGATGGGATGCTTTTAGTTTCAAGCACCTTAATTTCAATCTTTTGTACTTAATATTTCAGTTTCCGCTAAGTGTTAATGCGGTCTCGCATATAAGTGAAATCAACTCCAAAAGCTTGATAAATAATTCAAAAGGCACATTAATAAGACAGTCTAGTATTTTACCCGGAACATGATTTAGTCATACAAAATATTCATTCAATCGAACAGTACTCCACATTCGAGCTGTATTATCTCAAAGGGCTGACACTAAGATGATTATAGTCTAGTGAAAATCGTGGAAACAAGATGATAGGTGTGTGTTGTGTACAAACAGTTGTTAGCTTGCGCTGTGTGATACAGAATGAACCCATAGTTACAAAAATTTATTCTACATAGCATGATCCTTTACTAGTCTTAACTGTTTAAATCCAGCAATCTAACAGTGCGTTGTTGGATGGCAACCGGTTTACAGTATCATTAAGAGCAGTAGAGAAGGTGTCATAGAGTATGGACTTTATAATAATACTATATACAGGCAGTGAAATAGGGAGTATAATTGCTGCTGTTGATTAAGTTAAACACTATATAGGAGAACATGGCTACTAGTTAATTACAAGCTGAGGCATCATCTCATCATTTAACAGCAAAGATTGCATTGATGTTGTCGGCACTAAAATAAGTCGCCAATTGTTGACTTCATCAGTTGATCGTCTTTGCTTGGACTGTCAGAATCATTGTCATCACCCTTCAAGCACAAGTCCAAATCCAAATTACCTGTGTTCGAATCCTGTAATGCAAAGAGATTATAGTTTTTCTAATATTGTGAACAATTAATAACTCATAACATGTTATTGTTGGTCAACTTTTAACTACCAAGTGAAACAAAATCACTCCCCCACTGTCATATGATCATATTTCAAAGCCACATTTTCAGCTCTCAACCTCTCCAATCAATCTATAGGCCTATTGAAATTCTCTGGCAATAAAATTTGAGTGCGAGGATGCCTTAGAGATCAGGAATAACTTTTCCAACTCTTCTACTGGTTTTTTCCTACAATTAGTAGATCATCTTACTTTGCAAGCTCCTACATAGAGGATTCGATGTTATGGACCACTACAGAGATGTTACTCCTTGTTACTTCCATACGCAAAATGATAAGTACACACTTTCTAAGTTACAACTGGTCCAGCCATCTTCATAAAGGTCACAAATGTTATACAGAATCTGTTATATTTCACCCATTTTTTGTTTTACTATTATGTGTCTTAATAATTACTATCCTATTTCTATACTATGTTACATGTTTGTAATAACCATTTTAAATTGATTTTAATCAACTGGCCTCTAGGAAGTTGCCAATATCCAGTGTAACGATTTCTTTGTATGGCTGTTATCATCAGTTATCACATATCACAGATCATATTCTGATTACATAATATACTGGAGATAGAAGTATAACATGATTGAAAGATCAAAATATTATTTAACCGCAATAACCATGATTCCACCAAGACATTTCGTGCTTAAAGGACTGATTACACTAGTTCTCTGAATGCCACTCAATATAAAAAATAGGTTTTTTTTTTTTTTTTTTCCCCCAAAGGAACCGAGCTTTTTATCATGCAATCAATTTCAGAAATCAACTTGCATTGACTAAATATCTCAAATGGTTAGAAATACAATCAGGAAAAGAACTTCCCTAAAATTTCTGGACGGTCAATTTAAAGCTTATAAAAGCAGATAAATAACAACTACAAATTTTTAGCAAATGAAAGCGTTATCAGGCAACAGTAAACTCCACTATCTACACAGTTAATTGAGAACTATTCTCTACTTTGAAACACAAGCAGAGAGATTGGTGATCTGAATTCTATTTTAGAATACAAGATCAACACACAAAACCACAGTGAAGTAGAAGAGAATGCATGCCACTGACAATTTACATTTTACAAAACTAAATCATTTGAACACATACACGATACGGCTAACCAGGAAACTTCAAACGTCTTACCTGAGTTTCTTTTTTCAAAGCTGTTTCGCCTTTCATCTCATTGGACTTGGAAGCCCACGAGTCTGTAAAAAGACTGGTCTCGCTTTCTCTAGCTTCACCCTCAACCTTTTCTTCCAGAGCAGCCTTCTTTCGCTCCTCAAGAACAGCAATCTGCACACAACCAAAAGGGATCAACTACGCATAAGTCAACGCATTTAAATCATAAATCAGAAAAACCAATGTGACAACTTGAAGAAAACAAAACTAACAAATTAAACCCTCTAATGTAAACTACAAGTCCTTCACTAAACCGTGCAATTCTCACAATAGTGACCCGGAAGAACCTCTTGCATGCAAGTGATACTACTCAAGCATAAACCAAAGTTCCTGTCCCCATATCACAAAATCTTCTACACCAACTTAGTCAAATTAGAAGCACAAAAAAGCAGACCTAAAAACTAAACCAACCACAGTGCAAAAAAGTCACCATTTACCACAAAAACCCAATTAAATCAACAAAACATGTTGAAATCAAAACTTTCAGAAACAAACTAGAAACCCATCAAAAACAAACAACTAAACTCACACAAAGGAACCAACTTTCCCAAACCCTAATAAAACCCTAAAACACCCAAGAAGCAGAAACTCTTTAGAAACCAACATACACAAAAGTAGATAGATGAACTCACAGGAGTGTAACGGAACCTCCTTTTGGGCGGCGGTGGCTCCTCCGGGGAGGCGCCGGAGGAGGAGGAGGTGAGTGGGGTCCACTTGCAGAGAAGAAGAGGAGAGCCGTTGGTGGTGTTACTGTGACCGTTGGATTGAGAGAGAGCAGTAGCAGAAGATGAAGAAGAAGAAGAAGAAGAGATGTGGACCCACTTCTTCTTCCACTTGCGGACAGGACCGTTGAACACCGTCTGAGTCGGGCCGTAACGGGCCGAGGCCCGGCCCAGTCTGGACCCTACCCCTTCCATGCTCTCTCTCTCTCTCTCTTCAAGCTGGCAACTTTACAGGTTCTGGCTTGGTGATGGTGACTCACTGAGTCCTGACTCGCAAGAGTGGTGAGTGAGTCGGTGAAGGATTCCGGTGCTAGATTATTAATAGAATCTCATTCCCACGACGTCGTTTTCATGAATGTTGACAGATTTCTATTTTCTTATTTTTATATTATTTATTTAATTTTAATTATCATTTATTTAGATGATGTATGCATTAATAATGATGTGTAGCAAGGAAAATGCGCAGGCTTAAAAAATGCAAAGAAAAATTTTGTCAAAGCGTTGAAGGAAGAAATATAAATTATTTACTTGGGATTTGAATTTTAGATTATTAAGATGTGTCCATAGGTCTAATACTATTACTTGTTTCGAATTTTGTTCAAATTCCTCTTTTTTTTTTCAAAAAAAAATTTTGCAGGATAAAAAAATATATTATATATGATGAGACAATTTAAGTTAGAATATTATGAGAAAATGAATAGTTTTATAATTAAGCTATATTGGATGAGATTTAAAATTCATTAATTTAAATATTGTGATGAAAAAATTATCTTTGTCATATTTGTATGTGGCTTTATAACCTTTAAGATAATTTAAAAAAAAAAAGAAAAAAGAACTGAATATTTTATTATAGTTTTAATTCCTTAAAATATTTTGACGTAACAATTTTTTTTTTTTTTTTTTACTTTCTGCTATTAAGTCGAACTATCATCGAAACAACTCAAATAAGATTTAATAGCATGACTTAAATAGACTATCTACATAAAAATAAAAAAATTATCCTACCACTTAGTTAGAGGTGCGTGGCAAGTGGGTAAGACCTTATTAATAGGTTAAACCACTTGATCGTAATAATTTTTTTTTTTTTTAATTTTTGAAATTTGATGCAACAAATTTTTAATTGAATAAAAAAGTAGCTGATTCTAACTCATCTAAAGCGTAAGAGAATAAGTGAAGAACAAGTACTCTTTTTGTTCATATGATGCTTTATACCTAGACATAATTCAACCTCAATTTTTAACATAAAAAAGCAAAACGCAGCGTTTTGATAGAATGAAATTACATATTAAACAATGATATCTCTCATCCATGTCTTCAAAAACTCTTATCTTCTTCACCAACTCAACGGAAAAATGGAGATTTGCATCACCCTCACCTCCTCCAAGCTCCTCACTTCACCCAACCCTTCAATCAAAAATCCCCTTTTGACCCCTTTTAGCAACTCCACTCCCCATCTCAGGAGCCGTGTCTCCTTCCATTCTCTCCACCTCTCAACCTCCTTTTCCCGCCAAATTCACTTGCATCTCCAACACCCTCTTCCTCTTCTTCGACACACGTTGCAGCTTGTATCGGCTTCTTCGGCTTCTTCTTCTTCTTCCACAGCTCTTGGTCTTGACAAGGACCGGCTTCCGGCTGATGTCAGGGTCACTGAGAGTGAAGAACCCAATTCAAGAGTGAGCTTTTTTTTTTTTATATATAATGACGTTGAAAGATTATATCTTTTCACATTTTTTTTACTTGCATTAGAAGTTTCAAGTTTGTTTTGACTTTTAGTCGTTTTATGCAAGTGGGGTTTTGTTTTTGTTTGATTTGAAGTTGGTGTCATTGCTTTTATATTATTAGTTTTAATGATATGTTGTTGGTTATATCATTTTGTTGAAATTTACTGTTTTTGATTGCTATCTGTAATGCATTGTTGTTGTATATGTGATTATTGAAAAGTTATTGAAGTTTGAAAGTTGTATCATTGTCAAAATTTACTATGTTTGATTGCTATTTATAATGCATTGTTATACTTGAGATTGAAAAGAGGTGTTTTTGAACTTTGAAAGTTACCTTATTGTCTAGAATGAATGCATTTTTTTATGTATGCAGGAGATTGAAAACAGGTGTACGAAATGTTTCCTTTTTTATAAGTATGTTTGCTTTTGCAGGTAAGGTTGAGTGTAGAAGTTCCAGAAGTGGTATGTGAGGATTGCTATAGGAGGGTCATTAATGAGTTTATGAAGCAAGCCAAGGTGATTCTGATTTACGTTTTCGATTATCGTTTATATGTGTAGTTGTTAGCTTTGCATTGCAGGAGGTAGATTGTTTATATGAAGGCATTTGTGCATACAGATCCCTGGATTTCGTCCTGGAAAAGTTCCGGAGAGTGTTATTTTAAGTTATGTTGGGAAGCAAAATGTTCAGAAGGCTACTGTTGAATCCATCCTGAAAAGGACCCTTCCTCATGCTATGTCTTCGGTACGTTAATGTGAAGTTTCCTGTTCTTGTTTTTCCAGAACATATCCCAATTTATGCAATTGGGATGGGAAATTCTCTTTGCATTTCTCTGTAGGTGACTGGAAGGGCCTTAAGAGACTCAGTTCGCATTGCTACCAAGTTTTCTGAGATGGAGAAGAACTATTCTTCACGCAACTCTCTCAGGTTTGTCACTAACAGATCCTGCAAGCAATTCTTGCTGCATGCTTTACCTCTCTATATCTTGTCATGGTGTAGTATAACACAAGGGCGCTTACATAGGAAACTTGATATTTTACTAGCAATAACAAAGGTTCTCCCTGCTGAATTGATTTGTGATCCCAGTTATGATGTCCTTGTTGATGTGGCACCTGAAGTCAAATGGGTTCCTGAGGATGGATACAAAAATTTGAAGATTGTTGTCGAAATAGACAATGACATAGATGCTCAAAGAGCTTCTGAACAAGAACTGAGACGCCGCCACAAGTCCCTGGGGTCACTGAAAATCATTACTGACAGAGGACTTCAGGTAACTAGAGTTTATTTCCCTCTAGTACTTACTTTCGTGATTAAATGTTTTTTGTATGTAATTTATTCTGAGATTAATATAGGTAGCAGAAGTTCGTATAGCTCAAAAAGGATGGAAGGACCAGCATGAATTGCTTTTTTTTATCACTGTGTTAAACATAGTTATTACTTTTATAGTAAATGCTTGCATTTTGATTCCTATTGTATTCAACATAGACTATCTTCATCTTTAATGGAAATGTACTCTTGTATTTCTTTGACTTGAATAGAGTTTATAGATATTAAAACAACTTTAAAGAGAGGTGAGTGCATTTGAAACTTACTGCAATTGTCATGAGGTTTTGTAAGTTGTAAGATCTTGAATCTCTTACAGATTGGTGATGTTGCAGTCCTTGATATATCAGCAACAACAATAGCTGAAGATGAGTCAAATGTCCAAAAGATTCCAGATGCAGAGAGTAAAGGTTTACCAATTTGTGCTTGAGTTCCTCTATCAGTACTTTCACCATAATGAGAATTTACTTATTCAGCTGTTTGTTCATTTGCTTTCTTGTTGACCTCAGAACATTGGTCGTTGTCATTGGCATGTCTACTATATAATTGATGCTCAGAAACAATTATACATATAATTGCGAATGTTGATCAAAAGTTTGACTAACATGTTTTCTAAACCTCAAAAAGCAACCTTAAATCTTTTATGTTTAGAGCATACTTGAAATACTAATCCTATTAGACTAAGATACATCTAACAGTAGGAGGAATTTGCCGATCAATGACTTGATGGACTATTGCTGTATGACTAAGGTGTAGAAAAAGAGTAAGGTGGCATAGTTTTTTTTTTCCTCAACTCACAATACTGATAAGAACTTCTGTATCTACCAGATATGACAATAAGCTCCAAGTTTGATTGTTTGAAAAACATGACTTTTTATTTTTGAAAGATTGAAAAACATGACTTACAAATGTAAAACATCAGTCTAGAGAGGCTGCTTTGGTTTCTAGTTAGCCTGCTTTGTATAAGCTCTCTTCTTTACTCCTTGCTATATGTTGAAAATATCACGAACAAATTTGGGCTGCTCTACTGATCCTGAGACAGTTTTCAAGTCCAAGCCTCTCTTATCCATCTAGACGGCTTATTATTACATACAAAATATATTAAAGATCATCAGTGTTGACAATCAAACACTATTCATCATGGAGTGTGATTCATTCTTTGCCATCTGTTTTCAGGTTTTCATTTTGATACTGAAGATGGGGATAAAGTACTTCCTGGATTTCTTGATGCAATAATTGGAATGCAACGAGGTGAAACAAAGTCCTTTCGTCTTACATTTCCTGAATCATGGAAACAAGAAAATCTTCGCGGTGTTCATGCTCAATTTACTGTGAGTCGAGTTCTGTTTTTGAGTTTTACTATAATTTTTGGTGATGGATTTTGATAGATTTTCATGATCAACTGCAGCCAGAAAGAAAGCCATGTTAACAGTTAGATGAGGATGTTAGAGCGCCTTATATGATTAGTTGGCTCTTCCCTATTAATCGAGCTTTTGAATCTAATTGTCACTAATATGATATCAAAACTTGGTTTGTCTTAAAAATTTTGGGTTCGATTCCCCTCACGTGATTATATTTGAATTTGACACTTGAATTTGTTGCGTGTTTGTATATTGATTTAGTCCATGTGCCTAGGTCATTGGTCTGACATGTAAGGGGTTATGTTAAAGAACTCTATATCATTAGTTGGACTCTAATCTATCAGTTTAAACTTTTGTTTCTAGATACCTTGTAAAGTCACTATGTATGCAGCATTCATTTTCTTATTAGTGATTACAACATGAAACTGGGGTCATTGATTTGGAAATGGAAACATATCAGTGAAATGTTCTTTTTTTCCAACTGTTTTCAGATGTTAAATATTTGCTTCAACAGACAATCAAAGCCTTCTTTTTTCATTTTCTTCCAGGTTGAATGCAAAGAACTGTTTTATAGAGATCTACCAGAATTGAATGACTCTCTAGCTGATAAGCTCCTTCCTGGATGCACAACCTTGGAACAGGTAAACATTACAAATAAACTCTTTAAAGTAGTTCTGGTTCAAGTCTGTCATGAGTTTTCTGCTGCATGAATATGCAGGTCAATGATACGTTACTGCAAAAATGTCAAGAAGTGGAACAAACTGCTAGAGAACAAGCAACAGACAATGCGATTTTAGATCAGCTTCGCAAGGTAATTATACGTTCTGTAATAGCCACATTTAGATTGCATCTATTTCTTAAACTTCCTGATCGGGGCTATGGAAATTGGCTTTGCACGGCTAATATGGCTATTGTCCATGCATACGCATGGAAGGTTTATCAGATCAGAAAAGACACACACTTAAGGTTGTATTTCATTGCCATCAGCTACCAGAAACTTTAACTGCTACCTTATAATATCTATGATTTCAGATGGTGGAAATTGACATACCTCAATCCTTGTTCGAGGAACAAGGTAGGCAGTTTTATGGAGCCCAACTTTTGCAGATACAGGTCAGTACTCCTGATTACTCTGTGATACTTAAGTGGCATTACGTGCACTATTTGGTGCTATGATATCTATGTGCCCATACGCTTTAGAGCGACTATTTTTCACTCAACCATTATGCTGCAGGCAAATATGAAATTGAATGAAGAACAGTTAGCTACTCTATCAAGTCCAAAAGCAGTAAATGAGTATCTGGAAAACCAAAGAGAGAATATAATAAATGCAATAAAACAGAATCTGGCGGTTGGAGATATTTTCAAACGTGAAAATCTACAGGTATCCAATTGAAATATCCCAAATATCTCCTGGAGTTGCATGAGCTGTACTCAACCCATTGCACCACCTATACATAAATGCTAACTCTTGATGCATACACGACTAAAACTAAACATGTTGGGACTCTGATGCAGTTTTCAACTGAGGATTTAGTCAAAGAGGTTGAGAATTCGATTGCTGAATTCAAACGTCATAACCAGGAATACGATGAGGAACGCATAAAAGATCAGGTCGGCATCAACTTGATTCTTTTCCATACACTGCACAAACCATAAGTGCTTATATCTAGTCCTTAATAACATGATATAAAAATCAGTATTACCAAAATATCTTAAGTCTCTCAAATGAGGGCATTGATATTTATATCTACATTCAAACTACGTAATACAACTGATATGGTTTTATGATTTCCTGGAACCTTTTTAATAGGTGCAAGAGATACTAGAAGGAGCTAAAGTTCTTGAATGGTTGAGAGAACATGCAGAAATTCAGTATATAACCAGATAAAACTGAGAAAGGGAGCCCTCTATATATGACTTGCAGGAGCAGGAGAGAGCATACCATGTTGCAGAGGCACTGCTACCGAAACATTTTTATGTTTCTTCGGTTGAGATTATAAGAGCTAGTCATTTTTTTATTTTGAAATAATAAGAGCGAGTAATTTGTATAGCATTGTTGTAGAAAAATGTAGGATACCAAAAATTATAATTGTACTATGATAAATAGTGTTTATTCTCAATCTTACAGACTAGAGATCAAGGTCTCTTAACAAACAATCTATTCAGAAGTTGTATGAACTGCAAAAATTGATGATTAAATAGGAAAAGCTTTCAAGAAAAAAATGGATGAATTTGATAGATTATAAACCAAAACTATACAGAAATCTCTTACATCAAAAAATGTTTGCTCTACTAGAAACATGTTATTTGTGAAACATGGTCAATAAACTATACGATCCAGTTTCAAGACAGACCAAACTGCCTCTGTTTCAATATCTGCCCGAGCATAATGTGCAGAGCTTGCTGTTGGTCTAAATTAAGGCTCCTCATAATCTACAGCACCATAAAAAATATCCAAGTTTGAATGGTGTGAAAAACGAGAGTTCTGAGATGCATACTGAAACAAAAGAGCTTACTTCGTCCATAATCATCTCAACTGAATAGCTTTGGGGGACAATGAAGGACTGATGGTATATGTAGGCGAAAACAGCCATTACCATCTGGCAGTCGTTTCTATCTGTCACGCCACCATGTCCAGGTATGCTATCGCCAAAATCCTGTATAGATTGTCAGATATGGAAAAGTGAGGGAAATGATTGATTACTAGTAAGGTCGGCAATTTTAGCAATTTTATGTATACTTCAAAGATGCTACAACAAATACAAAATGCACCTTGATTTTGAAGGCTCTCTTGAAACCACTGGCGAAAAAGCCTCCAAATGGCGCAATGATTGATGCGAATAAACCAAGGCACAAAGCATGCCACTGCACCGCCAAAATTGTTATCCCTTTCCATGGAAACTACACAATATATTTTTTGCATGAGAAACTAAATTGACAGGGAAGAATCCAAATATTACCTTTAGATAAAGGAATGCATATCATGAATGTTTTTAAAATCTATGTAGAAACATTGTGAAATGACTTTTGATATCATTCTTCCTCACTGATATTAATGATAAAAGCATTTCTGAATTCTTCACTCACCCATTCAGGAATCCATCCTGGGAAGGAATAGAATTCGGGCTTAAAAAGCGGACCAGGATCACATTGGAGCCAACCAGTAGATAAATCCTGCGCGCATTTATCGATATTAAAGTTATACAAACTACCTCTCAGGTGTTTTTATGACACTTGAACTACCGTTGTCTATTTAGAGTTACCTTCCTTGGACAAGTCAGCCACTGGAAACGGCCCAAGATGTTTGCAAACTGCATAAAAGATGAAATAAATAGATACTGATGAAACTCATACTTACCAAAACTCTTCCGAAATGATAAGAAAAATAATGTTCATTTTTGTTCAACTTCCAACTTATCATGGTATAGGAGCTTTTCTAGATGAACTTTCCAGTTAGCAAGTTGGGTTGGGCTGAGTTCGTCAATGGGTGTCTCCCACCGATGCTGGCTTTGAGAATCTTTTCTTATCTAGTTCAGCTGCTCTCCTCGCTTGTTTTCAATTTATAGCTCATTCAACAGCTCCCGTAGCTTGTTTTCAATTTATAGCTCATTCAACAGCTAGTGAGTTGCAGTTAAGCTCACAAAGTGTGATTCTCAAAGCCAGCATCGGTGGGAGACACCCATTGACGAACTCAGCCCAACCCAACTTGCTAACTTGAAAGTGCATTTAGAAAAGCTCCGATACCATGATAACAGAAAGCATAACAAAGAGTATAAAAGTCGCGAGAGAAATAAAGAGATTGTTATATAATAGTTTAGACAAAATATATATACACCAAGGAATACAACTGTACAATCCACAAATAAGGAAACAATTAATATAATTCCTAATAACCCACAAAATCAGGGAATTAATTCCTACAAATCAGAATATAATTACAAGAAATTACTCCCTAAAATATATCCATAAATCGTGGTTATTTCCTACAACCCCTCAAGATGAGACGTATATATTGATCATTCCCAGCTTGCTTATAAGTCCTCAAAGCTCGGTTTATGTAGACATTAAGTCAGAACATTAGCTGTTTGCTCCTTGGTGGGAATATACAGCAAGCGCACACTTCCATTATCGATCTTTTCCTTGATGAAATGACGATCCACCTCCACATGTTCAGTTAGTTGGATCATGATGGACTGGATTCTGGGGAGCGCTAACAACAGCTTTATTGTCACAGCACAGCTTAATGGGTAAACTGATAGTGAATTTGAGCTCACTCAATAACCGTCTTAAGCCAAGGCCCGTAACTCAGCTTCTGCGCTACTCCTAGCCACCACTAGCTGCTTTTTACTTGTCACAAGATTCCTCCAAATATAAGTACAGTAACCAGAAGTGGACCTCCTATCTACCGAAGCCCAATCCGCAATGGTATAGATTTCTAACATTCTATCATCTCCCTTTTTAAAAAATATTCCTTTTCTTGTTGTGCCCTTTAGATATCTTTAAGACTCTGTAGACTGCATCAAGATGTTTCTCCTTGGGTGAGTGTATGGACTAACTAATTACACTCATAGCAAAGACAATGTCTGGATGTGTGTGTGACGAATAAGTTAGCTTTTCCACCAACCTCTAGTATTTGCTCACGATTCACCTCTTTACCGCTTTCAACATCTAGCTTACCACTTGGCTCCGTAGGAGTCTCCACTGACCTACAACCCAGCATGCTCGTGTCTCGGAGAAGATCTAACACATATTTTCGTTGAGAGATGGTGATCCCATGCCTTGCTCGTTGCAATTTCCATGCCAAGAAAATATCTCAGTGCTCCTAGGTCTTTTAATTCAAATTCACCTGCAAGATACATCTTTAATGCTTCCAATTCTCCATGATCATCCCCTTTAATAATGATATATTCCACATACACTGTAAGGATGGCAATTTTCTCTTCCTTAGAGTGCTTATAAAATAATGTGTGATCTGTTTGTGCTTGCCTAAATCCTTTCCTCTTGACTACTTGGGCAAACTTCTCGAGCCACTCTTTAGGAGATTGCTTCAAATCATAAAGAGACATTTTTAGTTTACATACCCAAGTTATCTTCTTTTTCAAAACCCCAAGGACAATCCATATAGACTTCCTCGCGTAAATCACCGTTGAGGTAGGCGTTTTTCACATCCAATTGTTGTAATGGCCAATCAAGATTGGATATAAATGATAAGAGCACTCTTATAGTATTAAGTTTGGCAATTGGAGCAAAGGTCTCTTGATAATCTATCCCAAATGTTTGAGTGAAGTCTTTGGCTACAAGCCTTGCTTTATATCGATTAACACTTCCATCTGCATTGAACTTTATTGTGAAGACGCACTTACAACCTATTATCTTTTTTCCCTTTGGTAGTTCCATGGCTTCCCATGTACCATTTTTCTTGAGAGCACTCATTTCTTCTTGGACAGCCATTCTCCACTTGTATATTTCTCGGTATTTATGTTGTTTATAGTAGTGTAGTAAAGACACGAAATGTAGAGGAATAGGATGTTGAGTACATGTCCTGGTTCCTTTTTCTAAAGGCAATAGGCAGATCAAGGTCTACTACTTCAATCCGATTCTCAGTACCAATCTGAACTTCATGATCAATAACTTTAACATCAAGATGCTCAACATTAGGGCTAGGAACTAGTTCTGATTCTTGGCCTTACAGAATTTCAGGTTTATCACCATCTTGAAGATGCTTTCTGTGTGAATACACAAGTAATGGTATAGAATCTCCCTCTGTTTCCAATTTTTCTTGTTGTTCAATGAGTGCCATCATAGGTTTAGATTCAGCAACAAGTAGAGTGGTGGGTTCAACACTAGTGGAGGAATTTGTGATAAGGATGCAGAATTTAAATACTTGAGTTCAGACTTTTCAGGTACATCCTAAACTTATCTTCACCTAAAGTCTCCCCTTGAAGCTAAGTTCGTTGAAAAAATGGTTGGGACTCAAGAAAGGTAACATCCATTGAGACAAAGATACGACGAAGTGATGAGGAATAGCATTTGTATCCTTGTTGAGTAGGAGAATATCCTATGGACAGACACTTACTAGCTTTAGATCAAGTTTAGAGCGATTTTGTGATATGCAAAGGCTGAACACCGAATATCTTAAGGGGAATAGATGAAATAGACTGAAAGTTTCGATAGGTGAGAAGAAGATTTGACATTGGTAAGGTCTATATTTTGATGCCATTCTGTTTAGATATGAGGCTACAGCTTCAAGATATTTTGGTACTTGCATAGTAAACATCAGAGCTCTCGCAACTTCATGAAGACAATGATTTTTTCTCCTAGTCACACCATTTTGTTAGGGTGTATCAGGATATGAATTTGATGGATGATTCCATTAGTTTGAAGGTATTCCCCAAGAATTGAGTTAAATTACTATTTTACGTTATCAGTTCTTAAGTAAAGAAACATTAAACTGGTATTTTATCATTGTATAAAATACCTTAATATTTTGAATGCTTTTGATTTTTCTTTGAGGAGATACACCTAATAAACCCTAGTATGGTCATTAATGAATGTGACGAACCATCGTGTTTTTAAAATATTTTAACACGAAAAGACCCCCAAATGTCACTACGAATAAGTGAACATGGTTAAGACTCTTTATATAGTCGGATTGGTAAGATTGTGCATGTGTGTTTAGCTAACTGACAAATTTCACAAGCGAAATAACTAGGATTTTCACTTATAAATAGATTTGGAAACAAGTGTTTGAGATAATGAAAATTTGGATGGTCTAACCTACGATGCCATTACATTATTACATCACGATTATTGGAAACAGAAAAAGATTCAAAGCACTAGCCTGCTTTTCCACGCATGTTACATCTTCGAAATAGTAGAGTCCACCTTCTAACCTAGCACTGTCAATCATCTTTCTCGATTCTTGCTCCTGAATTTCATAGAAAGTTGTAGAGAATTTAATAGTGCAATTAAGATCATGAGTCATCTTGCTTACAGAAATTAAATTGCATGCTAGTTTTGGGACATGTAAGACTAAATGCAAGACAATATTCTTTAACAACCGAGCTGATCCTTTTCCAGCAACATTAGAGAATCTCTCATCAGCTATTTTTACTCTAACTTTTGTGGGATTGTATGAGTAGAACAGTGTTGGTTTGCCAGTCATATGGTCAAAAAATTGGAGTCAAGTATCCAAAAATATTTGTTTTGAACATGAAGAGCAAGACCGTGTGCATAATTGCTGGTTGCAGTGTTCAAGTTGTTGAGGAGAGACTCATTCAAGAGTTTCTGCAATTGCTTAATTTGACCTTTGCTGAAACAGATTCTATTTGAGTCACTGCTCATACAAATATTTTCATTTTTTTTCCTTAATCATAGCATGAAAACCTTTGCCCTTATTTGACTCCCGAGGCTTCTACGTGGCAGGTTTACCGTAAATTTCCTAACAAGTCTCACAAGTATGACCCGATCTGTTACAGTGACGACACCATGGACGTCCTCTCCTTTGATTGTTTCTTTGTTCTCCACTGGACCTGTCATAAAAGGTTTTAGCAGCCAGGGAACTAGTTTCCATCGGTTTCTCACTAGCTTGCTCATTTTTGCCTTCTAGCCCTAGCATAACACGTTGCCTGCTACCTTCACGTCGAACTTCAGCAAATGATTCATCAATGAAATCAAGGGGTGATATCCCCTAACCTCGTCTAGTTCATGATTCAAGCCAGCAAGAAACCTCGTCTAGTTCATGATTCAAGCCAACAAGAAACTCATATAACCGTTCTTTTTCAAGGTGTCTTTTGAACGTCAGGTTACTTTCAAGGTTGCTTAAGATCACTCCAATTCAGCTTCATAGTGCAAGTCCAGTTCCTACCATAAAGTTTGCAACTCATTATAATATCCAGTTATCTCCAAATCTCTTTGGTGCAACTCTTTAAGTTTATTCTTGATTTTGAGCACTTGAGAAGCACTTTCAAAATCTAAATTGTTTTGTGGACTGCGTCCATAGAACCTTGCGAGTTCGAAGAAATAAGTAGATCCGATTAATACGTGGTTCCATAGAATTAATCAGCCAAGCCATAACTAACGAATTATTGAGTTCCCAGTTTGCATACGCAGGAACTCCTACATAAAGTCGAGGGATTTGACTAGTAATATATCTCTCATTTTTCCTCTTCCCCGTATCACCATGAGGATGGATTGAAACCATCGGAGGAAATTTTTGCCCTCCAGTTTGTGGCTGGTAATTTGTAACGATGATTGCATCGTGGGTTGCAAGGTTGCATCAGTTTCTGATGCTAGTGTTGGTTGCAGAACCGGAACAACAGTGTTTGATGATGATGACTCCTTCTCCACACCTGACATCCTTTCTTTCTTGACTGGACAACGATGGACTTGAAAGGCAGTGAGGAGAAAGGCAATAAGGAGAGGCTATAAAGCGTATGGGTTTAGAAGGATAGGTAGAGAATATTTTTCTGCTATACATTGATCTCAAAGGTTTACAAAATATACGTACACCTAAGGATACAACTGTACAATTCACAAATAAGGAAACAATTAATGTAATTCCTAAACTATAGTAACCCACAAAATCAGGGAATTAATTCCTAAAAATCATAACATAATTACAAGCATTTACTCCTTAAAATATCTTCAGAAATTATGGTTATTCCCAACATTATATTTTATTGAATTAAGGGTACAAGTATATATAATACTAAACCTAGAGTAGGAGAGATAACTGAATCATTTTCAATTACTCCTCTATCACTCTCAATTATTCTATAAATATTTCTCAATCACTCTTAATTAATCTCTATTAATCAATAGCTAACTGATAGTTTATTTCAATAATAAGCTAGAAAAATAATATTGAATCCGATCAAATTAGTTGAATGGCAACATGCATCTTAAATAAAGAGTTGGCAGGCTTCTGCATAAAATGTGATGCTTCCAGAAAATAAAGACAAGAAAATTCAATGAACTTCCCAACAGTGAGACCATAGTGAACCAGAATAAATGATGCTTTACCAAAAATGCCGAGATTATAGTTACGACCGATGCTCCAATAAAACCCTCCCATGTTTTCTTTGGAGATAGCTTGATCAAAGGTGTTTTCCCAAAAAAGAAACCAAAGAAATATGCAGTAACATCATTGATGGCAATAAGTGTCGCAGGGAGAAGAAACCTGTGAAACATTGATTTGTCGGCTTCAACACTGAAATAGATTTAAAGGCAAGCAAGAGGAGAACTCAACAGGACAATCAAACGTTAGTACGCATAAATATTGTCGAAGTCATATTACCAGAAAATTCCTTGGAAGATATTGGCCACGATGAATGAAGATTGGGTGAAGACAACAATAAGAATCATGTGTGTCCATGCGAACTGGCTAAATTGATACTTGTACATCTTCTTCTTTAATGAAAGAATAAACCACATGAAACCTGAATCACAACACACAAAAACCATTTTACATTGACACCAAACCAACATTATCTCAGAGGAAACATAGAAAAACATTTCAAAATCAGGCTTTCGTGGGATTGGAAACATTTAAAAGGAGAAAGAAAGAAAACCTGCAATGTACAAGAAGTAACAAATAACCATTCGATACTTCATGAAGGCACTCGAAAGCCTGCAGAGGAATCTATCCGAAGTCATTGTATTCACTAGCTGTTGACTGAGAATGCGACCATACACAAACAGCACTGCCGTGAAGTAAAAGTGCCTGCAGCCACATATATCATCTGAATTTATCAGTCTCTTCAAATGCTACACTGAGACACCGAAAAGGATGTGTAGAATTTCAACAAAGGAACTTAAATGTAATTGGTTATCTTAATTACCAGTTCAGAAGCCTAAAGCCGGGCAGAAGTCTATCTTCGTGAACTCTTCGGAGGAGATTGAAAAGCTCCTTTGCCATGAATATTTGAATAACAACCACCATTGCCCAGATGTAAAGATGTCCCAAGTAAAGAGTATACAAAAACCCCAAAAGCATCCACATAGCAGAGTGTGCACGGATCCACATTGATCTATACTTATCTTGGTCATGGACGAGTAAGGATTTTCCACTTAATTTGGAGACCACGAGAGCTGGCTGGAAGCAGAACCAACAAACAAAATCTAGATCTCAAACATCTTCAACTAAAAATACAAGAACGGACAACCAAAACTCGAAAATTTTTATCTCCTCGACTAAGTTAACTACATCGATACACAAACTAGATCACTAATTAAAAGACAGATTAGCAGTATGAGACGCTATGATGTAACGATATTCCATTCCAACAGATACTATATCAAAAACAGAACTAGTTTAAAATGAACCATATATAGAATTTCATGTTTACTAGTGTGAGACACTATATCTATACGCTACATATTATTACCTCACTTGCACGTCTCCTGTGCCGAACTCTGCTGGTAGGTGATGGAGGTATGTCATTATAATGACCCTTCTGCATTGCCCCTCGTCTCTTACAATTACTTCATCATTCAACAACAAAATTATCAGATAGAATGTTCACAAATTAAAGATGACGAAAAAGATGGTAACCAATATGAAACAAAAACTTGTGCTATCGAAAACAAATTCAAATCTTTATCAAGCGTTGCCTAAAGAATACCATGCAACTAAGCTAAACTTATCATAGATGTATAGAGTTTGTAGAGACAATTACGCTTCACTTGCATTGTATACGTTTGATAAAATCAACATACATGTGCAACAATCAATAAGCAACAAGTATCACTTGATTTTTTTATTAAAAAGGGTCTCTCATAGGCAGACGTCCATACTTTATTTATTGTTTTCACTATTGCAGTATAAAAAATGAAACTGCATTGAATCACAATTAGAGAAACAAATTAATTTAGAAACAAAACTCATTGAATAAAAATTTTATTCCTAGAAACTCTCTACGTTAGAGAATAAACTGCAAGAAACATATACAACAACAAATATACATGCTTATTTAGCTCACTCTAGATGATCTTGTGTCACATGTAATAACATAATTTGGTCATAACATAACATAAACAACATTGGTACAATATTTTTCAATTTCCCAGGACTCAAACAATGATCACATCACATGCAAAATGTCAATCAATGTTCAAATACAGTAACAGAAAATTTTTAAAAACAAAAAAACGAGAATTGGAGAGGGTTCTGACAATTGAATGTGGGATGTTGGTGATGTCTTTGGTTGCAAAATCAGCAGTGAAGAGGATCAGTTTGAAACTTTCATGAATCCAATCAACTTTTTCACTTTAGTTTCTTTTTGTTTCAGTTGTGTATGTCACCTATTACAATGGCCGCAACATGACTTGGCAGCTCTAACTCGTGACACGTGGAATACAGAATTTGGACATGTGTGTACTACAAAAGGGTACACGTGGTTTGTCAACGAAACGTGGAAGAGAGAACTTTATTGGGCCAAGAGATTTTTGTTGGGCTGCTCAGTAGTAGGGCCCCTCGCCTGTGTTAGGTATTTTGTACAATATTTTAAAATTGTTCATGTTACGCATTTTGTGTGGGTTTTTTGCTCTTTCACACCCAATATTTTGTCATACAATTATCATAATCTAATTAAAATAAGACTTTAATTTGCTGTCCGAAATGTTGCTTACAAAAGGTGGAAGAGGTTTACTCACATTATATTAAAAAAAATTGCTCATATAGGAGCTCGAACATTGCCCTTTAATTATTGAAGAACTGAATAGGTGGATTGATATTATTGCACCAATACAATTGGAGCATGTTATGCATCTTGTTACCATGAAGATTTAGTAATGTTTTGGAACAATTGTATTCAATCGACTGAAAAATGTTGTCATGTTAAAACTTTAAATAAACAATTGTGATGCAACTATATTAATCATGTCTTGTAGTGAATATTGCCAAATTTTTGTCTAAGTCAAATATTATTTTCACAATGGCGGGGAGATTTCTAACATATCGTTAAGATATGAGTGTCAATACACAAACAACTCAATTTAAAATAGTAGGTTTATGGTAGCAAAATATTTTTTATACTTTTAAATTACTATAAATTGAAGGTTTAAAATGAGAAACGTGACTTTAATTTACAATGTCAGAGTAGAAATGGAAACTTGGGATTTAACTTTGTTGAGAGGCGTAATTATCCAGTGACAAATTTTTAAATAATGTATTATACAAAGCTTATCTTGAACTCACTTTTTGATGATTGAAATTATATATAATTATATAAACCTAATAGTCAAAAGATCACATTAGGGTCAAACATCGTATTATAGACACCATGATTATAAGCATAGGTCTAGAAACAGTAAACAAATCCATTCTTCCTGTGGTTTTTTTGGCTATGAGCACTAAACTATAATTCAACACATAAGAGGACAAGCAGCATGTGAGGTGGAGTTTGGCTGGTTCAGTGCACCCATACACATTCCATACATTCTCTGTCTATTTCACATGAAGCAAACCTTACAAACTTGCTCCTTATTGGCCACTTTGAATCCTGATTTTGTGCAAACTTCTTCTTTTTGATATTACTATTATATTTATAATTATCGAGACTATCTGATATAATTTTATGGTACGGTTTGAATCTCAACTTTATTTATCATTACTCCCTAGTAGACGGAAAAGAGTTATCATAGTTCGGATGAAACTTAATTCTTTTTATCATTGTTCCTTAATAGACGAGAAAGAGTGACCTATACTAAATGGAAAAATTGTTTATCAACTGAAAGGATTTATTAGGAATTTGCCCACATACATATGGGTTGGAGTATAATTATACACTTTTGTGGCTAAGGATACTCCAACCTTACCATTTACTTGGGAAGAAGTGAGCAGGATGGGAATGGTGTCATCGCATCGCTCCACTTGAGAGTGATTTTTATGCAAACTTGATCTTGTCTTTTCTCTCTCTCTATGAAACCTATCCACGTTGGTCATATTTGATTTGGATAGTCAAATTTCATTTGGGTCGCTTTTGAGTTTATTATTGGTAATGAATCAATTAAAAATGTTAAGTAATCCACCAACTTTCCTAGGAATATAACGCCGACCACTTGTTTCTCCAATTCCAATTTAAATTATATACAATGTGTGTTCTATTTTTTTAATATATAATTACACTACCAACTATGAAAATGATTAGAGATTTATCAAGATTTAATGGTATTAGACACTACTTATATGGTTTGAAGAAACTCACATAACATTAATAGATAACTACTTCCATAATAAGGGATGAAAATTTTTTAAACATGATGGGACTTGAACAATAGTCATTAATACGAAGAAAAAATTTATTAACCACTTGAGCTATGAATTGATATGTATATAAAAAGTGTATTGTTGTTTGCTTTTTATAGATATCTAATTTATAAAAGTATTTGGCACATGTATGAGCTTCTCTATTAGTTCAAAGAGGTTTTCTAATCCCAAAAACACTTTTTTTTTTTTTTTTGTGTGTGTGTTGTTTAATTCGTACTCTAATAGAGGTTTTGAAGGATTAAAAAAGTGACATTCGAAATAAAAGCTTAACAAACCCATTCAATCATAATTCTTATACGTTTTAATGAATTAACTATATAAAAACTATTCTAAAATTTAACAATTAAACAATTATTAAATTTTTTTCCAAAACTCTACTTTTAAAAAATCTATTACTAAAAGCTCTATTTAAAGAAGCTCTCTCAAACATACTCTTATCTTATTATTTAACCAGTGATTGATTTTTTTTTTTAAATAAAACAATTTAGATTAAAAAATAAAAAAAGTGTCAGTGAAAACTATAAAAGCGACAATATTATTTAGATTATGATGAGTGATGTGGTGTTGTAAAAACTATGATTGTGAATACAATGTGCATCATAACATATGATTGTGTAATTTTAATATTTCATGTGTTGAGCTAAGGGTGCAATGGTGGGGCTAGACCATACAAAGAATAAACATGATAATAATAATAATAAGAATAATAATCAATATGGGGCAAAATCTTGAGATGGGCAATCCCAAACCACCAAATAATAAATATCTAAGACGACAAAAGTTTGATTACTGTATATAGTCTTTTTATTTAAAACAATTAATTATAATATATGGCAATATCAAAAACCTAATTTGGTGAAGTCCCTCTCCTAAAACTATCATACTCACTTTGCATGCTCATCATTATAAATTAAAGACAAAAACCCTTTGATTCCTCTTGACATCTGGCAATGACCATGACATTTGCCCCCAATATCCCACTACCACATCTCCTTTTGCTATCATATCGTGACTCTTTCGTGAGTCTCTCTTTTCATGCCCCTATTTCAATTCTTAACCACAAAATTGCCATTTTATCACAGTAATGATGCATGCATACATATATATATATATATATATATCTTTGGTTGATTAAATGGAAGAAAAATTGAATATATCTCACAAAATTCATTTGAATAAAAGTGCATAAAGAAAATATCATGACATATATTCATTCATATTTCAAGTAATCATTGTATTTTTTTTCTCACAATACATATATATATATATATCTTTTATTTACAGTATGTTGAAATAAAACATTACATGTGTATCTATAAAAAGTAATCCTAGGTTTTCTACTTTTTATTTTTTCAAATTCATACTTAAATGATATAATATATGAGTTGTCATGTTGATGGATTTGGATAATAAAATTACTTATCTAAAAATAATAATGTTAGATTTTTCAAATTTTTTTATCTAATGTGGTATGTGAGTTGTTAATTATATCAATTATTATATCATCTTATGATTTATAAAATGTTGATAACTTACATGCCACATTTATAAGATATTGATAATTTATATGACATATCATTTTGACATTAATTTAGGTAAAAAAGTTGGGAAGTCTACTCATCAAAAAAAAGTAATGCTAGGTTTTCCAAATTTTTTGCTAAAATTCATATCCAAATAATATGATTGTTAGGTTATTGGGTTATTGGGTCGAGTCTACCCAAGATGACCCATACCCATAACCCAATCCAAATAAAATGGATTTGGATAAAAACAAATAATCGTTGACGGTTACTGTCGGTTATCAGGAAATAACCACCATCCCTATAAATATGTGATTGATTTCATTTTGTAAAAGGATGATGAGAAATTGTTTTTACAACATACATGCAAACATAGAGAAAATAGCAAATACAAAGAGAATATATGACAAGGTTTTTACACCGTGATTTGAGAGTTTGGTCTCATAATTGGTGATCAAACTCCGACCAGTTGAACAATCCAGAATCCAAGATAATTTTTGTTGCGTATAAACGGGTACGCTTTCTATTCCGTTTTACTGTTTTAATTAATTTTATTTACTATTATAAATTCTTTCAATGACATCAATTATTAACATCATATTCATGATTTGGACAAAAAAATTGGAAAGTATATCATTACTAAACATTTTAAATATGTATGGTGAGATTTGAACATTTATCATATAAGTAATGTTATAGTACTATCCAAAAATTTTTCTAAATGACGTGACAAACTTATATGTAATTATTACATTATTAATATAGTATTCTAAAATTAATGCAATAACTACATACACTTTGCTACATCATTTGATTAAATTTTTGGAAATTATAGTATTATTCTTACCATATAAGTGAAGAAAAATTGCACCAACCATTTCAACATTTTTTTTTCGTCCTTTGTAAATTATGTATATGAGCGTGTCTAGTGAACTATTACATAGGATTGATTGATTTTTGGTTCTTTTCTAGTCAAAACATATCATAGATCAAATTAAACTAAAAAAACACATAACACAAAATTTGGACACGTGCTTCTTAGTCTAGTTCCCAAAGGAATACAACTTAAATACATTATCAAATGAATAAGGATTCTTCATCAATATTAACATGATGCTAATATTTTTATGAGAAAAATTTAAGTTTGAGTAATATATGAGAGAAAAAAAATTTAACAATCTCGATTATTCATTTTGTTAAATATTAATATATCATTAAATTGTGAAAAAAATAATTTTTAAAAAAAAAATGATGGTGGAAAATCATTACTCTGAACCGAATAGAACTTTATTTACCAGCTTTGTGCAATCTCATTAATTGTTTTGATAGTTGAAACAATTTAATGGTTCTTTCACCAATTTGAATAATGTGTTTGTTCAGTCCTATTAATGTTGTCCACGCAAAATTAACATCATTAATATTCCATTATTTATAACCCTTTTTTATATCAAGCCAAAAAAAAAAAATCATATAGGATATATAATTAAAAGTAATACATATGATCATTTATTTAAAGATAATTAAAAATATAATCAAATTCATTTAACCTTGTTAAATTATTAAGAGTTCTTTCCTCTTTTCATGGTGTATGTTTATAAATTAGGAAAAATTAGAACGAAAATGAACCTAATTTCTATTTTATGATTCCAGTATTAATAAAAGATTATTATCAATCAAATTACATGCACCTCATACGAAATTAGGAATCAAAGGCACTCTTGCTACTTATGAATGAAAGTCAAAGGGAATTAAATTCCATAAAAAGGAAATCAAGAAAAAATAGCTTAATTCTTTTGATGGGAGGGGTAATTCAAGTTTCCTTTCCGAGAGGTATTTAATTGCTTATTTAAGTGTGAGATTTACATAATTGATTTTCTTATAATTCAGTAAATAATGAAATAATTATCAAGAATTAAATTCTCTTTTTCTCTTAACGACTTTTTATTAATAGATTTATCATGAGTTTCTTTTGGAAAGGAAACTTAATTCTTTGCTCTCACTCTTCAGGAATCAAGTTTCATTTTTTGATTATTGTTCTAATTGAACTTCGTTCCCTTTAATAACAATTATAAACTGCGATTCAAAAATTAATTTTCAGGAGATGAAAGAAAGTAATCCACTAACGTATAAGAAAAATGCTCACATAAGTGGATCTTCTAATGAGATTAAACATCATGGGGGGTTGTGACTTTACCACCATGCCACAGCCCCATTTTCCCCGATCCAATTGATACCAAATAAGAAAAATCATTGCATACATTTTTCTTGTTTTGAAGTACACTGCATACAAATTTCAACCCGTTCACATTAACCAGTCAAAACAAACACAAATGAAGTCAACACAAAGGGGACAGAAAGGTAATTTCAACTCCCTAACGGTGACATTCCTGTAAATAACCTAAAACCAAGGGCAAAACAATAAGAAAAAATTATGCTTCAGGACAAATCAGATAATTGAAATATAATATAATATATCCAAAAGGGCCCCACGCAACGCCCCTCTTTCTTTCTCTTCTCTCTCACTCTCTCAGTTTCATTTACTACTGTCTCCTGTTAATGCACATACTCCCTCTCTCTCTCTCTCTCTCTCACTGAAACCCAAAAAAGAACAAGAACAATCGAAGCTCTAGATCTGAAACCACAGACAGAGACACATCCACCAGAGCTTCTGCTTCAAAGTACTCATCTTGGTAAACTTTAACTTTGTTCTTGTTGTTTTTCACTTGCAAAATGTGATCTTTTTTTTCCTCGTGTTTTTGTGTTTTGTGGGGTGTTGATGCTTTTTTGTGTTTCTGGGGTTGGAAGTGAGATCTGGGGTTTTTGAGTTGAGATTGTTGGGTGTAGTTTTGTGTGGAAATGAGGGTCCTTGAATGGTATTTGAAGTTTGTGAGACTGGGATGAGATCTTGTGGTTGTTGGTTAGTGTTCGGTTGCTGAGAAAATGTGAGTTAAAGGAGTTGAGTTTTTTGGTTTCTTTTTTTTGTGTTGAATGAGTGATTTCTTCGTGATGCTTGATTTGTATGGTTGGATATATAGTTTGATTTTTTGAGTGAAACAAGGTTTGATTGGTTTGTATATAATAATGTGGAAAAAATGAAAGTAAAAAAAAAAAAAAAATTGATGTTCGGTTGATCAGAAATGTGGGATCAGAGAGGTTTTGTTGTTGAATGATTAATGCTCATGTCAGTCAATTGGTTTGTATATAATAATGTGGAAAAAAAGAAAGCAAAAAAAAGAAAAATTGATGTTTGGTTGATGAAAAATGTGGGATCAGAGAGGTTTTGTTGTTGAATGGTTAATGATCATGTCAGTCAAGTCAATTCTTGCTTCAGGTAGATTGAAAATGGCATTTTTTTGTTGCCTGAATGACAAGTTATTGAAGATTCCATACTTTGATATTTTATTTTATTTATTTCTTTCGTTTGTAATATTTTGATACAGGTTTAAGTTGTTTTGCTACTAGTAACTTGTAACAATAGTTTTGTGTTCCTTTCAAAAAAAAAAAAAAAAAAAGAAAATCAGTTTTGTGTTTGTATGTTCTTCGGTAATGCGGTAATGTGAGTGAACTTCATTTGATTGCTGAAGTGTAGTTTAGATTAAAGAAAATTTGTTGGCAGTTGCTAACTTGCTCAGCAGTTGCAGTTTTTAAAACTTGGCAAATTGGGGTGTTAGTTTGGTGGATATGTCAAGCTTATATCGTGTTTTCATTGGTATAACTTAAAATGTTTTAGAAAATGAATGGATTTTAACTTTCAATTTACAGTCTGTGGTGTATCCACTTTGTGTTTCAGAAGTGAGCTCGTTCTAATGTTATATGATTATTCTGCCTTGAACCGTCGATTTTTTTTTTTTAAATGGTAACTAGTCTGGCAGGTTTTTATGTTTTACTTGTCTGGTAAACTGCTGTTTGTCACTGGTCAATTGGGTATATAGATTTTGTTTGCCATTTGTTGCTTGTGCTAGGTAGTTTTGAAGACTATGTCTTGTTTTGTATGGATAATGATTCTCTTTGAATGTAGATTGTAGTGGCGGCGTGAATGGCGGTGACAGATACTGAGAATCCTCTTCTTGGAGAAACCACCTGCAGTTCTTTGCTGCAGAAACTCCAGGTAGTTTGTGTTGCTGTTATTGGTATTTGTTCATTGTTTTTTTTTTTTTTTCTATGGCATGATTAAAAAAATAGCTAGTAAACTGATCCAAAACTGATTTTACAGCAAATATGGGATGAAGTTGGTGAAAATGATGAAGAACGGGATAAAATGCTTCTTCAGATAGAGAAGGAGTGCTTAGATGTATACAAGAGGAAGGTGGAGCAGGCTGCAAAGTCAAGGGCACAGCTTCTTCAGGCCTTGTCAGATTCCAAAATTGAACTTTCAAGTCTTTCATCTGCCCTTGGAGAGAAAAGCTTTGTTGAGATTGTGAGTAGTCACCAAATTTTTTGCCATGCATTGGTTGTTTCATATGGATATGGTTAACTGAGTTGCTTGTGGATTTCTTGGGTTGCATTTCAGCCTGAGAAGACATCTGGAACAATTAAAGAACAACTTGCGGCTATAGCACCAGCACTTGAACAGTTGTGGAAACAGAAAGAGGAGAGAGTGAAGGAGTTTTCTGATGTACAGTCACAAATTCAGAAAATCTGTGGAGAAATTGCTGGAAACTTAAACCTAAGTGATCTGGCTCCTGCAGTTGATGAGACTGACTTATCCTTGAAGAAGTTAGACGAATATCAAGCCCATCTCCAAGAACTTCAAAAGGAGAAGGTAAGATTAAGTGTTATGGAACTGTGGTTTCACTTGTTATCATTTCTTTGGCATCTAAAATTTTTCATATGTGGAGTTGATTTTAACTAATTGCTTACTTGAACTTGCAGAGTGATAGGCTGCACAAGGTCCTTGAATTTGTGAGCACTGTGCATGATCTCTGTGCTGTCCTTGGGATGGACTTCTTCAGTACTGTAACTGAAGTTCATCCAAGCTTAAATGACTCTACTGGTGTTCAATCCAAAAGCATAAGCAATGATACCCTCTCTAGGCTGGCTAAGACCGTTTTAATGCTAAAAGAAGATAAGAAGCAGAGGCTTCATAAGGTAAAATCAAGTATTTTGGTTCATGGTCCTGAAATACTTCTTATATCACATTGCATCGTGGACATGGTATGCTGCTATTGATAGTTTGACATAGGCATATTCTACTGGTGGTTAAATTTTTCGAAGTTGTTTCTCATCTTCTATTGATCTATGTTAATACAAATCAAAGTATATACTATTATGTTAACAGCGGGAATGCTTGGCAAAAATAAACAAATCAATAAATAGAAATAGTGGTTATGCCAGGTGATTGAAATTTGAACTGTGTAAGAAAAAGAAGCATATCATCTGCTGGATCTTCTGTTTTTGGGAGTTTGAGACCTTATCCTGTTTGCATAATACTCCAAGAAAACTTGAAACATGACAGGACTTCTAAGAGAATGTGAAAATCTTTCTTTCAACTTTCTTTCTGCAGGAGTTAAGTTTGTTTGATATGTTAGTTTTCATTGCTTTTCATTGATCGATGTGTATGTTTCACTAGTGTTTTCTGCATTGTACTAAGTTAAGGTACAGGTGTTGCAACAGCATGCAACATTTCAAATTCTCTCTAAGTGAGCCCCTATGTTAATTTTCCATATGCAGAAGATGTTTTATTTGCTTTGTGGTGTTTATCATGTTCCATGTCCTGTCTATTCCAATAATTTATATTAAGCCTTTGAGACTCCTTTGTACAGCTTCAAGAATTAGCAACTCAGCTAATTGACCTATGGAATCTGATGGATACCCCTGCAGAAGAGCGAAGATTGTTTGACCATGTTACCTGTAACATATCGGCTTCTGTAGACGAAGTGACAGTCCCTGGTGCTCTTGCTTTAGATCTGATCGAGCAGGTATTTATATATGATAATGTTCAACAAATTGTGTTCTAGATGGATTATTGCAGCTGGTTATTAACTTTCGTGTTATTTTTAAATAAGGCTGAAGTCGAAGTTGAAAGGCTTGATCAATTAAAAGCCAGCAGAATGAAGGAAATTGCTTTTAAAAAGCAAGCTGAGCTTGAAGAGATATTTGCTCGTGCTCATATAGAAATAGATCCGGCAGCTGCACAAGAAAAAATTATGACATTGATTGATTCTGGGAACATCGAGCCTACTGAGTTGTTGGCTGACATGGACAATCAGATTGCTAAAGCCAAAGACGAAGCTCTCAGTAGGAAAGATATTTTGGACAAGGTTGAGAAGTGGATGTCTGCCTGTGAAGAAGAGAGTTGGCTTGAAGACTACAATCGGGTACTTATAATCTCTACTTGTGGTGACTGGGTGTGTGTGAATGAGAGAGGGCATCAGCAAAGTGTGTGATTATTTGTTAAGCACTGTCCTGGTACTGACACCTTTGCGACACATTATATTACCATGACTTCCATGCACCAACACAATGGAAAGATTGGATGAAGAAGAGATGGTTTACTGTGGCTTTCCTTCTATGTTTAATGTTTCAAGCTTATTAGTTCACAGCTGATTTTTTTGGTGTGTTGGCTTTCAACATCACTGACGTGACCTTTTTGAAACAGGATGAAAATAGGTACAATGCAAGCAGAGGTGCACACTTAAATCTCAAGCGAGCTGAGAAAGCCCGGATACTGGTCAACAAGATTCCAGGTACAAACAATAGTATATGTTATCATTTAGACCCGTAGCTGATGAATGTTTAGATCTAAATCATTTCTGTAATCTTAAGAAATCACAAAGCTTTGCATGGTTCATTTCTTTGTAGTGTTAATTGGTTTTGTTGGCCTTCCAGCTTTGGTTGACACCTTGGTTGCCAAAACTCGTGCCTGGGAAGAAGATCGCGGTGTATCGTTCACTTATGATGGTGTCCCTCTTCTTGCAATGCTAGATGAATATGCCATGCTCAGGCAAGAAAGGGAAGAAGAAAAGCGGAGAATGAGGGTAAGTTTAACGTTCAATTGAGTTAAATCACGCACCTGAAGTTCAACCAGATGGACTTATATGATTGCAAACAATCATGATATACTGTTATTAATTATTCCCTTACCAAGGCTATTGCTCACATGCTTTGTAGGAATCAAAGAAGTACCACGAACAACAAAACACGGAACAAGAAGCCATATTTGGTTCAAGGCCTAGCCCTGCTCGTCCTTCTGGAACAAAGAAGGTCGTTGGTCCACGTGCAAATGGCGGAGCCAATGGAACTCCAGGTAGACGGCTATCTCTTAATCAAAACGGCAGCAAGTCTGCAGCCAAAGATGGTAGGAGGGATAGCAACATCAGGCCAGCTGCCCCCGTCAACTACGTTGCCATATCGAAAGAGGACACTGCCTCCCACGTTTCGGGTACCGACCCAGTTCCAGCATCACCCTGATATAATAAATGACAAAAAGTTGTAGGTTTTACGTTCTTTTATATTATTATTGTCATTATTAGGTCTTGTTTGTAGGAATAGAGTCTGTTAAAAACACACTGAGAAGTGACTGGAGAGAGAGTAAACTGCTGCTATTTAGATGTGTTTATCTGTTTATAAATTGGCTTTTTGCTATTCCGTTTTTAACTTATGCTTTGCATTTTTCACAATGGCACCATCCATCCAAGTATGATACCAGTTTCTGGTTTCATAAATAAGCAAGGAAGTATCAGGAAGTATATATTGATACTGACACTGACACCTTTATATATTTCAGATGGTTTTTACTATTATTTTAGGTAGTCTTCATATTTTGGAGTGATTGATACTGAAATTGTTTTTGAATATTTTTTATATTGAAAAGAAAAACTGTACCATCATTACTATTTCAATCGGTATATTCATAAATTTGGGTCGATATTTTTATTGAAATTGATATTTACTTGTGAATGAGCAACAAAACCCTAGACACTGCATTTTGACTTGTCCTCTCCCAAGTTTAAGCTTTATATGAGAATGTTTTCTAATTGTAATTTTTTAATGCTTATAATTGATTGTTAAAAAACTAAGAAAATAGAACACAAGCAATTAAAACCATATGTGATTTTTTATTTCTTATAATTTTATTGGCATTTGCTTAACCCTTTTGCTAAAATATAAATATGTTCAGATATGCCTGTTTAAATTTGACCTTCATTTTCTAAGGGTTATCCTAAATTATATATAATTTTAATTTTTAAAACGGGATCTCAATATCTATCCATTCAATTTCACTCAATCTAATGATTAAAAAATGAATGAGTTGAAGATAGATAATAATCTTAGATTGATTGAAAATGGATAGATGAATACTAAAATCACCTTTTTTAAATTAAAACCTTAAGTTAATAAGGTCTAAACCTATTTTATACATTTGAATAATTAGGTTGTACCTATAACCTCTACTTTAATTTTTCGTTTTATTAGAAAGTAAAGGTTTTGAAAATATTAATTTTTTTACTTTTGCAAGGAAAAGTTTGTAAAAATAATCCAATGAAAAGACAGGCTAGTTAGTTCTATTTTTCTTGGCTTTTTTTTTTTTTTTTTAATTTTTTAATTAAAAAGAATGTGAGATCTACTTCTCCATGAATACTATTAATTTCTTTCACTCCTTTTAGGCAAAATTTCAAAATTAATCATTTAATTATAACAGTTTTTACATTTGTACAAACTTAATAATATTATTTTTTTAATCAAACTTTGGGTATTGATGGGCACAAATACCTTTAAATATATAATTTTTAAAAACTAAAATATAATACATTATCTGACTTAAGCTTTGTTTCATATGTTTTTTTTAAGTAGATCTTTTAGAAGTAGATCATTTGAAAATAGATCTTTTATAAGTAGAGTTATTAAAAAAAATTATTAACTGTTTAGTTATCAATTAAAAAATTTGTTTTAAATTGTAAATTGTTTTGTTGTATTATTTTAAAAATAATAAATTTATAAAAAATGATATGAGAAATAGGAGTAGTGTAAATTGTTGTCCTCTTGCATTGCCCCCACCGCTACAGTTTGCTGTCATACCTCCACATGGCTCCCACTACATTGTCTCACATGTCAGTTGCCCTTAAAATCGGAATTGGCACGGTGTTACCCACTGCAGATTTGCCAACAAGATTAGTCACTGTAACAATAACTGCTTCAGGCTTCAAAATGAAAAAATTGGTGCGTCTGAAGCAAAAAAGAATGCTCCTCTGTACAGGAAAGCTTTTCAACCTGGGATATGCGTTAACATTCATACTTAACGCAAAAAAGAATGCCCCTCTGTACTTGCACGAGTACATTAAAATATGCATTGATAAGTTAATGATGCTTTCACTTGGTACTTCCTGTAGTGAAGATCAACATTGTTTTATTTATAAGTCCAAGTTCTGTTGATATGGATACAGTATTCATTTTTTAGGATGTGACCGTCTGTTGGTTATTTTGTGGCAAGATATAAATCAGTGCCTTCGTAGGAGTTCTCCGGGATATTTGGTGTAATATTGAGTTCATGCTTTGCTTGTGGCCGCTAGCTATGCCATCAATTAACATTGTGGCATGCCCAGACCTAAGAGTAGATCTAATTTACGGCTCTTGACCTAGCAGAAATGGTTTAGCTGTTATGCCAAACTGGAAAAGGTAAAGAACTGGTAATATATGTGCATAATAGGCATTATAATGCTTTCTAGGGACCTTGCTTTGAGTGGAAGACTTGTGATGCATGAATTGGAAGACTTGTGTTAATGAAGCTTCCGGATCTCATAAAATGAAAATGATGTATGGACTATGGAGGATATAATTGGTGGAAGAAACATATCGTTACATTTTATTTATTTATTGTTATTAATGGTGGAGTTTGCATTTGTATACAGTGGCGGACCCAAAAATTTACGTACGGGGAGATACTTTTATATAATAATTATAATATAAAAAAATCAAATTATGTGAAATTTTCTTTATAATATTGTTTCATTCAATTACTGAAAGAATATTATATGAAATATAAATAGTTAAAATATATAATCAATAGGGTATATATAGTTTTACTTTTTACAAGATTGTAAACAAAATTGAAAAAAATATATATGTTTTGATTGAGAAAGATATTGAACCATGGTAAATAGAAGAAAGAAAAAAAATCCATGCCAAAAAAAAAAAAAAAATTATGAGATAGAGAAATGATTACGAGGGAATTAAAAAAAAAAAACATAAACATGATCCATGTAAATAATAATAATAATAATAATAATAATAATAATAATAATAAGAGATTTTAGGGAATTGAACCAAGGCTCGTAGTAGAAACAGAGACAAGATTAACCATCCAAGTCATAATGTGTTTATGCTTCTATTTGGAACTTTTTTTTTATATAATATATTAACTGACTTAAAAAAAAAAGAAAAGACAACAAATTTATAACGGCGTATAGATTTGAACCCTGGTGGCGTTGGGAAAAACACACACCACAACCAGGGACACTGTTCTACTTTTTTGAAGCGATGTCCCATTGCATTTATATATTTAAAAGTAAAGTAAACTCAATTAATTTTTAAAAAATTGCAGGGTGGGCACATGTCCCCTTGATCCAATGGTGGGTCCACCTCTGTTTGTATGCTTGATAGAAAAAAATCTTTCATGAGATATTTAGTTGATATATCATACTAATGTTGGTGTGATCTTTTAATAATAACGTAATGCATTATATTTATCTTTTATAAAAAATTAATATTGGTGTGACATTCTAATAACAATATGACATATAGCATAACTTTTTGAATGAAAATTTTCTCATAAATGAAAAAAGATACAAACATTAATTTTTTATAAAAGAAAATTGTCATATGTTATATTATTATTGAAATGTCACACTAATATTACTATAACACGTTTACTAAATATCTCACGTAAGATTTTCTCAATTGACAGATCATCTTATGTCTGCTTGTTTTCCCTTTCTTTTTGTTATATTATCTTGTTATGATGGAATATAATATTTTTGAGCTATGCTTGTTGTTTATAGGTTAAGTTCAGTAGGTCATAAAGTCAAAGTTAAAAGGTTTAGCCTTGAATGATTCAAGTATATAGATATTAATTAAAAAAAATGGAGATATATTACATATTTTAATCTCTTAAAAAAATCTCAAAAAGAAATATTTGAAAAAACTTAAAATTTGAGATTTTCTAAATATATATTTTTCAATTTTTTTAATTATCCAAAAATTTTACTGAAATAATAATTAAATGACGTAAAAAAATTAAGTATAAATTTATATATTAAAAAAATACTTTTAGCCACCAAAGGTATACTTAAAGATTGATAAAAAGTTGTAAAAAAAATTAGATAGTGTTGACGTCCGGAAACGGTCAACCAGAGATTCTGGGGCCCAGACGGCGGACTTGGTAATTAAGGATTGGTTTGTACTGGTCGAAGGGTAGTAAATGGTTTATTAATGGGATGCTAGGTTGGTGGTAATTAATTCAGGTGAAGGAATGTCGTTCCTGGTAGTTGGTCGGAATTAATAAAGTGATGGACAAGTAATTAAAGAGACAGAGGGAAAGAAGGAGAGAAAACACAGGGGTTTTCACGTGATTCGGTGACTGCACCTACGTCCACGGCCACTCTGGGGTAATTCCGGCAGAGTGACGGTTCTTTTGTATCTTAAGCTTATCTGTACAGTAGAAAAGTCTCCCCTCTTTATAGAGGAAGGGAGCTCACAATAAAGAATATAAAAGAAAAGCTATACACATCATAGGCAGTGGCTTGTTTAGCTAACCATGACATTGCCATGCTGCATTAATTGTAAAGGTAATGATGATTTCCTCCCTGCCCAAGTCTGCATTAATTACCCCTGAAGAGGTCTTCACTTCATTAAATGCTTCTGGGTAATTGTGTAGCCAGTTTCCGGCGAGAAATCATGGGAGTTGGTAACTCTGACAGCTTGCTGCACACGGTTTCTTATGAGTGGACTTTCTGGTCAGCCAGATGCATGCTGGAGAGGAGGTGAGGCGACCTGGAGGTCAGCGCGAGCTCGCGAGCTCGCGATTGGTGCGACCTCGCGAGCTCCTCGGGCTGAAAGCATTGGCAGGTGACGTGCTGAAGAACTGTTGCTAGCTCGCGATCTGGATGGCCTCGCGAGCTGGTCTTGCAATTGCTGGCTTTGTTTTTGGGCTTCCCGGGCCCTTACTTTTGTTTAAACTGGACGAATATGCACTGGCCCATCTGGGCCCAAAGCAGAAAATGGGCATAACAGATAGCGACCGATGTTAATCACTAAACTAAAAAATAAAAGAATTTTGGTTAAGAGCAAATGAAGAGAGATGGGTCATGGGTACGTGGAGATCACTCTAGTTGTGAATTACTAATGGTGTGTTTACTTCATAGATTGAAAAATGAAAATGGAGAATAAGATTGATTGATACTGTTTACTTATTTAAAATTCATTCTGTAATTATAATGAAAGTGTGGATCTACATCAATTTGGGGTTATGGAATGAGAATCTCATTCTCCTCCCACCCACTTAAGAATCTCATTTTTATTCTTTTTATTAAGATGAAAAGTCTTTTATACATTTCTTTAAAAAATATATATTTTTTTATTTGATATTAAAAAAAACTGTATATTATAATAAAAAAATTGCATACCATTGGTTTTTCATCACCAATTTATTAATTATCATAATGAACTACTAAAATAATATGCAGTTTCTTATTTGATATTTAAAAAACAATTATATATTATAATAAAACATTGTATACTAGGTTAGTGGACTATTAAAATAATATGTATTTTTTATATTTAAACACTATTATAATTAATCCATAATTTTAATTAAGTGTATTTTTGTAACTTATAATTAATTCATTCCGATTTTAAAGTAAAGTAGACAGTTTAATGAGACTATTACTGATTCCGATTCCGATTATGGTAGTTGAAGTAAATAATTTATTTTGATTTCGATACTTCATTCCGATTTTAAGTTATTCTGATTCCAAATAATTCTAATTTTTCTAAGTGAAGTAAATACACTATACAATATAACACACCATCTAATTTGGATATGTATAGAAGTAGAAAGTTGTAAAAAAAAAAAATAGAAAGTGACCGGTGTTAATTATTAAACTTAAAAAAAAAAAAAAAAAAAAAAAATTAAGAATTTGGTTAAGAGCGGAAGAGGAGAAACGGGTCAGGGGTAGGTGGAGCAGTGGAGATGAGTAAAAACAAGCAAGAAGTACAAGTTAAACTTGCAAAAAGTGATGTCAAAGTGCCATAAATGCTTCAGACATGAGCTTTTAGTCGTGGGGCAACTAATAACGCGTTTCAACTTGGGCTTGTTATCTCCAATCGCCATGGGATTATTTTGGTGTTTGGGATTGCTAATCCCGTGTCACTGCAAAACACAAAATACCGGATAAGGACTAAGATAGTCCAGTGCCGTGTTTATCTTATACGTGTACTAAACATACTGTTACATGCTGTGTTTTTGCTTCCTACCACTGAGAGAGAAAAGAGAGAGCTAACGTATCGAGTCAAGGAGTTGAAACTGGGGAAGATGAGAGATACGGTGTCGTTTATCGGAGTGCTGTTTGGATTTTTTTGAAATGATTTTTCATTTTTAAAAACAAAAAATGAGAGAAAATTGTTTGATTACATGTTTTAAAAATGTGTTTTTGAAAATAGAAAACATATTTTTCAAAATAACAACTAAAAAGTGAAAAATAATTTTTTTAATGTTTTTCACCGTTTTGAAAACCAATCATTATTTTTTCCTTCAAATATTTATTTTATTCATTTTCAAAAACAATACCAAATAAGAGATATCAAGATTCTATATCGGGATGGACTAGAATAAATTTTTTAAATAAACTCTGAGGACATAAAAATATTTTACAAATTAAAAAATATAGACAAATCTAGTTAAAGGAGATATAATCAATTTTATCCCTCAAAATTTATATTATAAATAAATATTTTAATAAAAATGAAAGTAAAAAGATTAAATAAAATATTTAAATAATTAAATTTATCAAATATGAATTATAGTTAATGTTATGATATTAACAATATTTTTTTAAATATAGACATTCTATATTTTGATAATCATAATTTATAATTACTATCATACCTCCAATTAAAGAGTATATTAAAAAAAAATACTAAAAGATATTAAACTTAAATAATATATTATATGATAAAATATAAAAAATTTAAGTAAAATTTTAAATTTAATGTATGAAATAAAATTATTACATATATAATATTTAAATATAAATAAAAAAATATATGTAATAAATTTGAAATAAATATGTAAAAATTAATAAATGATATGTATATAATATATATATAAATATATGCATACATATATTTATAAAATTTAAAATTGGTAAAGCTACTGTATATTTTCAGAGAAATTCAGATGTGTAAAAAGAAAAAAAAAAGAAACTAGTGTGTAAAATTCAACAGAAGAATCAAAAGAGTGCAAGTTTTAAATAAATAAATAAAACTAAGGGTAATAGAAGCTTCATGAACCATGAAATCGGTTCAAAGTTACCCACTTCAAGAGCTACAAATAAGGGTGTGTGATTGTCAAACGCCAAGTCCAAAAAAACTAGCAACAAACATGTCTCCTGTAGACTTTTATAATAACAATTTATTTTCTAACATCATATTAGTCAATCATCTCTTGTTAACTTATCACCTATCAACCAACTCTATTAACCATTATTTTATCTTCCTTTTCTCATTATTGCTACAATCACTAGAAATCGACGATTTTTCGATAATAAAACATTGATCGGCATGTTGCCGGTCCGACAAAAGTGAGATCGGCGATCAAAATCGGACAGACCGATCAATCGACTGACTAATCGCTGACCGATGTGATATCAATGACGACAGATCCGACTAGCCTCATACCTGGATGGAAGAAAATGAGAAGAAGAAAAACAGGAAGGGAAGAAGATGAAGGTACCTGGTCCAACAGTGCAGGGGAAGGGCTCAAACGAGGGCAAAGAAAGTGCGGCTGTTCGGTGAAAAAGATGAAAAGACGATGAAAGAGGAGGAGAAAAAGAAGAAGGAAGAATCAAGTGCACTGGTGGTGTTTTTGAGAGAGAGAGAGGTCACGGCCGACTCATAATGGTAAAACATATATATATATATATATATATTTATTTATTTATTTATATACAATAAATTGCAGAAACCCCTTCAAGTTTGATAAAATTACATAAATATCTAAAATTTGACCCTTGATGTTTAACAAATATCATTTTATGCCATCAAATTTTTAAAATAATAATTTTTTCTCAAAACAGTACTCGTCGAGTATTACCGATTGCTCCCCAAGTAATTGATAAATCATTACCTGCTGTTTCGCCAGTTGATTAGCGATTAGCAATATTTGCAACATTACCTTTTCTACACACACAAACACTCCACTCCATTTATATTTACATATATTTTAATCATCTACCCAACAAAGTCTACCCTAACCCTCATTATGCTCCGTCCTTGTACCAAACTCATTTACGTACTTTTTTGTTTTTAAAAGTAACTTTTAAAAATTCATATAAAACACATTACATTTTCAAAACATCATTTTTAAAACATATTTTTTATTTTTAAAAACAATTCTCAAAAACATAATTTTAAAAACGATTCCAAACACACTATAAGATTTTGTTTTTATTTTTATTTTTATGTTTTTGGAGATTTTGTTTAAGAATTTTTTTTATTATAAATTTATTTATAAGTTCGTTGTTAGATTAGTTGGCTTTTGTTGTCAAATTCCAATAGGTTTCTAATAAATAAAATTGGTTAAGAATCATACTCATGCATCCCTATCCATCTTAATGGTAGGGGTTTATATCTCACAAGACATATTTCACAAACTTTTTGTTGATAGTTTACTCCTCTTATTTGATGAGTACTTTTCTCCCATTATAGAATTAGACATTCAAATCATGTAAATAGTAATCTAGCCACAAGGATGTAACCAGAATTATATGTTAGGATAAGTTAGAACAAGTTTCTTAGTTGAACTTCAACTACAATAATAATGATAATAATAATAATAATAATAATATTATTATAAATTGAAACATATATGTGTACTTAGATGGTAATAATGAGTTTTACCCTTTTGAAATTCATGTAGTAAATAAATATATTAACTGAAAAAGAAAAGTAAAAAAAAAACTCAACAAATTAAAAAAGAAATATAAAATGTAAGTACAATCAAACATCAATAAAGTCGGATATAATGATATTTAAATTATCAAACTCATCAATTATAATATCAATAATATAGACAATTTACAATTTAATTATTTTAATTACTATCATACTTTAAATTAAAGAGTGCATAGGAAAGACATAAAAAAACTGAAGATATTAAATTCAGGTAATATAATATGCAACTAACATTGTATAGTAAATAAATCATATGAAATTTCATATTTAATATATTTAATCCAAGGTTTTATAAATACAACATCTGAATAAAAAAGTAAATCTAAATAAGAAATATGCAATTGACTGAAAAATAAATAAATAAATATATATATATATATATATGTCACTTGTGTTTCGCTCTAATGGTAAACAGCACACCCTAGTTTTTTGTAAACATAGGTTCGGCACCAAAATAATGCAACCACTATGCGGTTGCCTTTCCACATTGTGGGCCGTCCTTCTATCATTGAGCACTCACATATAGAAGCTGCTTTTCAGGTTGCATAACTAGTGATTTATTCCTCATGATCCTAGTGGTCCCTGAGCCAATTCTAGTGATAAAAATAAATAAATAATATATGTATGCATGTATGTACATATATATGTATGTATATGTGTGTGTATGTGTGTATTTTGGTATGAAAATATTTAATAACTAAAAAGTATATAAATAAGTTTTACTATGCTTGAACGGTTGAACCCACCCTGCCCATGAAGAGCTCTATCCTTAAATATTCTGGCTTGTTTTAATAGACATCTAGATATGTAGATGACATAAGTTACGATTTAATTATATTTAGATCGTGCAATTAGTGATTAATTTCAACAAGTCACAGAAGACTCATATCAAATATGCTGGTTGCACAAATAGTGATCTATCACGACAAATCTTGACTATGATGCTCTAATTTAGGTCATACATATAGTGATTATTTAGATAGATCTCAATTTTAGCAGACTTCTATTAAAAATATTTAAATTGTGTAAGTAGTGATTTATTTTGCTAGTTTTGAGAATAATTCTAACCCAAATACATGTATACTGTCATATAATTAAAACTTTAAATGTATTCTTTCACAATTATGATAGGAATTTAAGTCCTATTATAAATATTTATAAGTATAGATGAAGAGCTTTTTATTTTATGGAAGTAGATTTTCTTAGTCACGGATTTAGTGTTTAATTTAAGATAATGTTAGGCTTTTCAAATTTTTTTATCAAAGTCCATACCCAAATTATATGACATATGAATTGTCAATATCATATTAATTATCATATTATCTTATTATTTATTTAATAGATGTTGATAATTTATATCATACATATGAATTTAAGTAAAAAATTTAGAATACCTATCATTAGTCTTAACTAACATATGCCCCAATAGATTATTTATTGTTAGTGTCATATAAGCTTGTAATGACAAGGCATGCCAAAAAAATTATTATATATATATACAGATATTTTTAATTAACCATACTTTTGTTTCCGGTCACTACTTTATTGACAACAGACATTAAAAGCCTCATTGACTTGTACACGCATCCAAGTCCAAATGCGGGATAAATACGCGGACTTGCAAGTCACGGAACACGTGGTAACGGAGGGCATATTTGTCTTCTAAAGTAACCCTTGACTCTCAAGTTTAGGTTACAAGCGCAGTTTTCCCACCTTTATTAATTCATACGAGATTTTCTTTTATATATATGTATTATTTTTTATCCAAATACGAGTGACTTCCAACCGGATAAAAACTATTTATCTGAACTGTACTATCAGTATTCTATATTTTTAAATACATATGAAAAACAAAAATGATCACCATATTTTTATTTAAGAAATAATATAATATTATGAAATTTTTATTTAAAAACAATAAAAAAGAAGTTATAATGTAATTTCATATATTATGGATAGTTTGGAATTCATTAGTGTTATGCCCGTTTTCTGGACCAGTCCAGTTGGGCCAGTACATGCTTATTTAATTTGAACAGAACAAGGGCCCAGGAGGCCCAAAGTTGGAACCAGCAACTGCAAGCCCAGCCCGCGAGACCGTTCAGGTCGCGAACCAGCAACAGTTCTTCAGCGCGCTTCCTGCCAATGCTTTCAGCTCGAGGAGCTCGCGAGGTCGCACCAATTGCGAGCTCGCGCTGACCTCCAGATCGCCTCACCTCCTCTCCAGCATACATCTGGCTGACCAAAAAGTCTACTCATGAGAAACCGTGTGCAGCAAGCTGTCAGAGTTACCAACTCCCATGGTTTTCCGCCGGAAACTGCCTACACAATTACCCAGAAACATTAAATGAAGTAAGGACTTCTGCAGGTATAATTAATGCAAACATGTGCAAATCATGATTACCTTCACAATTAATGCAGCATGGCAATGTCAGAAGCAGTTGAAACTAGCTGTTGCCAGTTGCTTGTATAACATTCTTTTGTATTTTTTATTGTTTATTGTGAGCTCCCTTCCTCTATAAAGAGGGGAGACATTTTTACTGTACAACAAGCTTGATCAGACTAGAAGAGCTGTCACTCTGCCGGAATTATATCAGAGTGACCGTAGATGTAGGTACACTCACCGAACCACGTAAAAATTCTGGTGTTTCTTCTCTCTTTCATCCACTCTTTCTCTTTAACTACTTACTGATCGCCTCATTAAGTTTATCAACCACCGAATCCAACATTCTTCCACCTGAATTAATCACCACCAACCTACAACTTCATTAATTAATCGTTTCCTACCCTTCAATCAACACGTTCATCCATTAATTATCAAGTCCGCCGTCTGGGCCCCAGAATCTCTGGTTGACCGTTTCCGGACGTCAACAATTAGCATTAATAAAAATAAAAAGCAAAATGTAGATACGCAATATACTTACAATAATATTATTAAGGAATTATTTTTATTTTTATTTTTTTGTTATGGAGTATAAAATACTGTTAATCAAAGACATTTTTATAACTTATAATTAATTCCAAAGCAAAGTAAACACTTAATGGGAACTATGTTAATTCCAATTTTAATTCCATTTTTTATAATTAAAGTAAATAACTTATTCTGATTTCGATATATCATTTCGATTTCAGATTGTTTCGATTCATGTAGTTAAAATAAACACACCATTAGTGTATTTTATTGACTAGTCCTGAGAAGGTTGAGTTCCATTGACTTCATTAACCGCGGTCCGCATAACATCTTTTTTCTCTATTATCCTTTTCCTCTTCCATTGACTTAATTGTAAGGAAAAGGAAAATTGTCTCAAAACTTTCTGGCAATTATTTAGGGCAAATTCTTCTGTTTTAAACAACTCATCACCTAATCTTCTAAGGTGGGATAAGGCTCATATTGATTTGATTCTGGCTTTAAAATTAGTTATTTTAAATGATGAAGTACAAGTAAATAAGTCACTTGTTGACTGAGTAAATAAGACTGAATGTGTGTGGAAGCCTATATATATTTAAATTCATATAGTATATAATACACTATATGAAGAAGAGCCATTACTATCTTGATTTCATTTTGTGTATATATATTTTCATTTTTTTTTGTTATTTTGGGATGTAAATTAATGATAAATTTTAATTTTTAGTATTATTTTTGGTTTAATTTTGATTGTGGTATGTTTCTTGTAAAATTTGGCAAGAATAATTATGAAATGAATTATATGATATCTGAAATTAGTTTAATTTGATAATAGAAAAAATTGATTTTTTTTTTAAATTAAAAAAGAAAATTGGGTTGAAATTTTGGACCCATTGAATTTCTTGGCCCATCAAGATTTTATGAGAAAATTTTTAATTTTTTTTAGAAGTCGGGTCAACCCAAATTTGATTGGGTCAATTTGGTTAAATTGGGTTTGATTTGGTCAAAACCGGGTCTAGTGCAAGTCTGGATAGATCTTCTAAATATGCGAGTTGGGTTGGGTCTAGATCTGGACCCTCAATTTAATTGAAAGGTTTGATGAGAGTTGGACCCTAAAAAAAGAAAAAAGTGTCCAATATTGGTTTGGGTTTGGGCTTGGTAGGGGTCCGGACCCGTACTTTGCCGACCCTTAAGCAACTATAAGTCCACAGTCAGTAAATAAACATGTGATGACACATCCACAACTAAACTTGTGGACACCTGTGGAGTCCACAAGTGTCCACAACTTTATTTGCTGATGTGTCAACTTGTAATGACATATCAGCAAATGAACTCGTGGACTCCACAGGTGTCCACAACTTTATTTGCGGATGTGTATTATAAACTTATAAAATGTGGACTGTGGATATGATTGGAAAGTTTATTCTAAACTCATTTACACAAACTTGTAAGATCATCACAAGTTTACAATCACAAGTGTACAGATTGGAAACTTGTGACAACACATCTGACCTATGTGGATCTATGTATAAGTTGACACGTGGAAGTGAGGTGTGTGGTAACAACGTGGGGGTCTCATATTCACTAAAATATGTAAGTCACACAACTTATTATTTCCCTATATAGCAGTCGACGTTGATTTTCAGTCGACAAGTAATCAATGCCCAATACCTGCAATCAATGTGAGAAAACACAGAAATCTAGCAAAGAATAATAAAGGATCAAGAACCAAATAAGGAGACCAAGCACTTTTAACGTGGTTCAGCAATAAAGAGCCTACGTCCACGACTGTCTTCTCTTAAATTCTGCAGAGTGACAGTATGTTATTTAAGCATGTCTTTTACAATGGTTTTAACCCCTATTTATAGGAGAAGTACTGTTACAATTCAGGAAATAATGAAATAGGAAGAGAATCATTAATTACACTTTCTTAATGATTTAAATAAAATCAGAAAAATCAGGAAGGGAATCATAAATTAATTACAATTCCTATTCGGTTGGAATAATATCAGGAAACTGCTCCTTAAAATCCGAGATAATGTTGACTTGAATTTGAATTTGAATTAACTTCCATATTCGGAGAGAGAATCATTATTTGATTAGGTAACTGCCTGTTCTGGAAGATACTGCATTAATTGCGCTCTAAGTAACAAGCTGCATATAAAGTGAGCTGAGTAATGCTGACTAGCTAGCTGAGAGCTGAATACTGAGTTAGCTGAGAGCTGCGAGCTGAGACCTGTGACCTGAGAGCTGAGAGCTGAGAGCTGAGAGCTGAGCTGAGCTAGTTGAGAGCTGCGACCTGCGAGCTGAGAGCTGAATGCTGAGCTAGCTGAGAGCTGAGAGCTGAATGCTGAGCTAGCTGAGACCTGCGAGCTGAGAGTTAGCTGAGACCTGCGAGCTGGGAGCTAGTGAGAGCTGAGAGCTGGGAGCTAGCTGAGAGTTGGGTCAGTTTATTCAATTGGTTCTATGGGCTTTTACCAGCCCATTTTTACAGTCCCAAAAAATAGGCATAACAATAGCACACTTGCTAAGTTGCACAACTTATTATCCACAATTCCAATTCCATAATTATCAGTGGGCTGCCAGGTCTACATCATGTGGCTACAGGTATTGTCATAGATATCTAAACTAATTATGATGTGCACAGATTTTTTATCTTTGTTATAGGGACTTGCAAGTCCACGTGTCTACAATAAGACGACGGTGCTCACCCACCCAGCTCACAATCATAATACTTAACAGTGTTGAGGGTATTTTAATCATCTTATTAAAAATTTTGGTTACTTGTCAAAGTAAATGAAAATTGACTAACAATGTTGGGAGTTTGATGTAATTAAGTAAATATATTTCCATATCATTATAGACATATCTTAGGAAAGTGTTGTGCAATTTGTTACCATTATTATTATTGTTATTTTGTATAACGTTATTAATCAAAACTAACTTTTTGCCACTGCTCTCCTCACTCTGCTCTCTCTTCCACCGCCGTCTTTTTTTTCCTTCTCTCTGTTGTCCTTCTCTCTCTTTTTCTCTTTCAATACATCGTTTGGACTTTAATTGAACCACGATTATCCGGGTTCGATTCAAACCTAGACGCTAGGTTTTGGGATTGATTGATGATGTTGGGTTTTGATATTGGTTGGTTTGAATGTGTTTGAAGATGTTGTTTGGGGTTTTTACAAATGATTCTATTTTATTTTGTAGGGCCTCTGAGTGCAGTTGTTGTAAAATTAAAACCATCTTGATTCTTGAATGCCTATAGTAAGGGATCAAGCCAACAAGTGAATTTGGATTAGTCGTCGGTCTCCTTCAGCCCAAATACTGATCAAAATAGCAGGTGTGCGGTGCAGAGAATGCTTAGGATTGCGAATGGAATGCCTCGTGACAAGTACTTTGGCCTTCCGGCGTTGGTAGGACGAAACAAACTAAAAACTTTTAACTCAATTAAACAGCAAGTCTAGAGTAAACTTTGTAGCTGGAGAAGCAAGTTATTTTCTCAAGAAGGTAAAGAAATTCTAATCAAAGCGGTCTCTCAAACTATTCCTACTTTTATCATGAATGTTTTCCAAATCCCAAAAGGTTTGTGTCAGGATCTAGGGCTCTTACATCTAAGTTCTAGTGGGGTGAGAAAGTGGGCTCTAGGAAAATCAGTTGGGTAAGTTGGGAGAGAATGTGTCTTCCTAAGGTGGTTGGGGGACTTGGATTCAGGGATCTAAGCTCGTTTAACAGAGCCTTGTTAGCTAAAAAGGCTTGGTGTATCATGGTGGATCCTGATTCATCAGTGGCCAAAACTTTCAAAGCAAAATAACACCTAAAAGATGAGTTTCAACAGGCAACTAGCAAAGTGGGAGTATTCCATATTTGGAGAAGCATTTTATGGGGTAAAGAGCTGCTGGTCCGTGGCCTTAGGTGGCAGGTTGGGGATGGAAGTGATATCAAGGCCTTCCAGGATCCCTGGGTGCCAAGACTGGTTTTGTTTAAGCTTGTTTCCCCCTGTCAATAAAGACTTGCTTGTTGCTGACCTGAAAGATTAGAACTCTAGGATGTGGAACGTACAGGTGATCAATCGGTTCTGTCTCCCAATTGATCGAAAAGTCATTCTTTCCATTCCCTTGAGCTTTCGAAAAGTGAAAGACAAGCTGAAATGACACTATGATAGAAATGGCTGCTATATTGTCAAAAGTGGATACCGGATTGCAGTAACTGAGTTATCTAGAGTTTCTTCTTCAACCCTCCCCTCCTCTCATAAGTGGTGGAAGACTCGTTGGAACCTGAAAATTCCCCCCAAGGTTAACGTTTTATTTGGCGTACATGTTTAGATGTGTTACCTGTTCGTGTGAATCTGTTGCCTAAGGGTGTTTTGTTGTTAGGAGAATATCCTCTGTGTGGCAAAGAGATGGAGACAGGACGTCATACCCTCCTGAAGTGCCCTGCTGCACAGAAAGTATAGAGTCTTTTCGATGGCTTCCAAAGGTTGAACAACCTGAATCCCCCCTCCATGCTAGACTTTTTTATTTTTTTTGTTAAAGAGTGATTCTCGGGACCTTATTGCTAAGGTGTGTGTTATTATGTGAGGAATGTAGAGCAACAAAAATGCAAAACTTTTTGATGGGTTCGCCAGAAAGCAAAAGATTGTGGTTACGTGGGCCTTAGATTCCTTGGAGGAATTTCAAAAGGCTATGGCTGCCAGCTCGATGAAGAGATAATTGCCCCGCCTTGTCTTGCCAGAGAAATGGTGTTCTCCTGATCAAAACTCCCTGAAGATCAACACTGATGCTTCTGTCAGGAGTGGTTCGAATGGTGTTGGGGTTGGTGTGGCAATCAGAGACCACCTGGGTGTTAAGACAGTTTCAAAGTTTTTGCATGGATGCTTTAATCCCGAATTGGGGAGTTTTTGGAGCTTCGAGAAGGCCTTTTTATCGCACGCAACTGCAACCTTCTGGTCCATTTTATGGAGGTGGATGCTTCTACCGTGGCTTTTGAGGTTAACTTGTGTAATCCTTTGTTTAGTGAAGCTAGTTGGTTAATTGAGGACATTATGACTTTGTGTAAGGAGGTTAGAGTTGTTACTTGTTAAGTGCCAAGCTATTTCCCGAAATGGGAACCACCTGGCACACAAACTTGTCTCCCTTGCTATGTCCTCCTATGAGGAATTTCACTGGCAAAATGTCAGTGTTTCTTGTATATTCCCTTCTGCCCTCAAGTTGTAAGGCGTTTGTTATAGATGTTTGTTATCAAAAAAAAAAAAAGAAAAGTCATTCAGATGTATATAGGGTGGGAATGACAGCATGGGATTGAAATCCAAAAGTAAAAACTGGCAAGTGAGATTCTGAGTGCTTGGCTGCTTTGAAGAAATTGAAGCCAAACGTGTCACCATTGAGAAAAAGACATCCAACACCAAAGCAAGCATTTCTCTTCCATCCTACCGCGCATTATCTGGGTCCTACGATCGCCTCTTGTTGGCTCTCTCTCTCTCTCTCTCTCTCTCTCTCTCTCTCTCTCTCTCTCTCTCTCTCTCCCGCCCCTAAATTTCCATTTTCATTTGCTTGTTTAAATACTCATCGCTACAACTTTCGATTGCGTCAAATTCATTGCACCGGGAGAAGAACCCAGAATTTCTCCCTTTCATTTTTTGAAGGTATTTTAGAGTTGATTAAAGGCTCCTTTTTTTCTTTTTTTTTTATAAAATAAATATTGTATATCTCTGTTCAAAAGTTTTGATGAAAAAGAAAGTAGACGAAGAAGAAAAAAAAAAGTATACATTCTTTACCATAGCCTAAGACAAAAGAACTCATGGAAAGTTTAGTAACCTTTTGAACCTATGGATATTTATTATATAGTTAGATATCAATGATTGAATGTCTTTTCTATTCATTTGATAATTACGAGAAGTATTTAACATCTTTTGATAATTGTATCTAATTAAAGTTGCTCACATGGTTAATGTATTTTTCTTATTTATTTATAATCAGAATTAAAATCCCACCATATATATATATATACACACACACAACAGTCACCACTTTTAATTTGGTGGATCTTGAAATTTTATAATTTTAATATTTATCAATATTTAATCATTCAATTTTTATTTCCAAATAAATTTTAGCAAATTACAAATTAATAAAGATAAAACTTTTTATCTAATAAAAATAAAATATTAAAATTAGTTCCTATCCTATGTACATATGTAGTTCTTACAATAAACAATATTTTTTAAAAATAACAAAAGTTCATCAGTTTTTACTTATAATTTTTAAAAGTATAATTTTAGTGGCATCATGACTACACACATATTGATAAGTCCTAATAATAGATTTTTAGTTACCCTTAGCATATTTAATGACATATTATATGATGTTGCCATAATAACAAGAGATAGGAGTCACCAAAACTCTACAATTGTGTCACTAAAAAATGAGATTAATGTGTCATTTTGATGACATATATTCAGCGACATCATGTTTAATGGAGTCACCAAATACTACATTTACTGAGACATCTTCCGTGTAACTAATATTCACGTCACTCATGAATAATTTTCTTGTAGTGATAATATATTGTTATTTAAGATTATCATAAATAATATAATAAGATATATCATGATGAAGCTAATGAGAAGACGAATTATAATAATATACATTAATATATTGTTATTTAAAATGATCATAAGTAAGAGGATAAAATATATTATAAAAAGATGAAGTCTAGTATCATGAATTATAAGACTTGAAAAATGATAATATTATTCATCAATTTTATAATAATAATAATAATACATATTTTGAATGTTATAAAAATTTAAAAGTCACAATATTAGAAGCTACAAAAGTTTTTAAATACATTGATATAGTTGTTATGATCATATTTAAAAACTTTATTAAGGTTATTGTTATTTAATTTTATATAATTAAAAAATAGTTATTATGTGGGTATTTATTTAGTAATAAAATATTTAAAATTAATAATATATAATTGAAATATGGAGGTAAAATATTTACCATAACATAATAATATTTAGATAGAATTATGTGGGCTTTTTTTTTTTTTTTTAATAATATAGTTCAAGTAAATCAAGGAAACTTAATATCAAAACAATGTTCCATTTTTCCTCATATTTTTCTTATTTTGAGGTGATTTTTATATATTAATGATATTTTGAAAATATTTTTGATATTTTTATTGATATTTTAATAAATTTAAAACATCTGTAATTTCATCAAAATAGATATTCAATTTTTTGGTTAAATCTATATTCATTGAAAGTTTTGAAATCAACATAAAATTATATTTTTTATTTTATGAGTAAGGGATCATTTGTTTTTATCACTTTTCATTT
>CM034462.1:36473885-36486902 GCA_019925255.1 Litchi chinensis | reverse complement strand
TGAGAGATTAGAACTCTAGGATGTGGAACGTACAGGTGATCAATCGGTTCTGTCTCCCAATTGATCGAAAAGTCATTCTTTCCATTCCCTTGAGCTTTCGAAAAGTGAAAGACAAGCTGAAATGACACTATGATAGAAATGGCTGCTATATTGTCAAAAGTGGATACCGGATTGCAGTAACTGAGTTATCTAGAGTTTCTTCTTCAACCCTCCCCTCCTCTCATAAGTGGTGGACGACTCGTTGGAACCTGAAAATTCCCCCCAAGGTTAACGTTTTATTTGGCGTACATGTTTAGATGTGTTACCTGTTCGTGTCAATCTGTTGCCTAAGGGTGTTTTGTTGTTAGGAGAATATCCTCTGTGTGGCAAAGAGATGGAGACAGGATGTCATACCCTCCTGAAGTGCCCTGCTGCACAGAAAGTATAGAGTCTTTTCGATGGCTTCCAAAGGTTGAACAACCTGAATCCCCCCTCCATGCTAGACTTTTTTATTTTTTTGTTAAAGAGTGATTCTCGGGACCTTATTGCTAAGGTGTGTGTTATTATGTGAGGAATGTAGAGCAACAAAAATGCAAAACTTTTTGATGGGTTCGCCAGAAAGCAAAAGATTGTGGTTACGTGGGCCTTAGATTCCTCGAGGAATTTCAGAAGGCTATGGCTGCCAGCTCGATGAAGAGATAATTGCCCCGCCTTGTCTTGCCAGAGAAATGGTGTTCTCCTGATCAAAACTCCCTGAAGATCAACACTGATGCTTCTGTCAGGAGTGGTTCGAATGGTGTTGGGGTTGGTGTGGCAATCAGAGACCACCTGGGTGTTAAGACAGTTTCAAAGTTTTTGCATGGATGCTTTAATCCCGAATTGGGGAGTTTTTGGAGCTTCGAGAAGGCCTTTTTATCGCACGCAACTGCAACCTTCTGGTCCATTTTATGGAGGTGGATGCTTCTACCGTGGCTTTTGAGGTTAACTTGTGTAATCCTTTGTTTAGTGAAGCTAGTTGGTTAATTGAGGACATTATGACTTTGTGTAAGGAGGTTAGAGTTGTTACTTGTTAAGTGCCAAGCTATTTCCCGAAATGGGAACCACCTGGCACACAAACTTGTCTCCCTTGCTATGTCCTCCTATGAGGAATTTCACTGGCAAAATGTCAGTGTTTCTTGTATATTCCCTTCTGCCCTCAAGTTGTAAGGCGTTTGTTATAGATGTTTGTTTAAAAAAAAAAAAGAGTTATTCAGATGAATATAGGGTGGGAATGACAGCATGGGATTGAAATCCAAAAGTAAAAACTGGCAAGTGAGATTCTGAGTGCTTGGCTGCTTTGAAGAAATTGAAGCCAGACGTGTCACCATTGAGAAAAAGACATCCAACACCAAGCAAGCATTTCTCTTCCATCCTACCGCGCATTATCTGGGTCCTACAATCGCCTCTTGTTGGCTCTCTCTCTCTCTCTCTCTCTTCTCTTCTCTCCCGCCCCTAAATTTCCATTTTCATTTGCTTATTTAAATGCTCATCACTACAACTTTCGATTGCGTCAAATTCATTGCACCGGCAGAAGAACCCAGAATTTCTCCCTTTCATTTTTGAAGGTATTTTAGAGTTGATAAAGGCTTCTTTTTTTTTATATATATAAATAAATATTGTATATCTCTGTTCAAGAGTTTTGATGAAAAAGAAAGTAGACGAGGAAAAAAAAAGTATATATTCTTTACCATAGCCTAAGACAAAAGAACTCATGGAAAGTTTAGTAACCTTTTGAACCTATGGATATTTATTATATAGTCAGATATCAATGATTGAATGTCTTTTCTATTCATTTGATAATTACGAGAAGTATTTAACATCTTTTGATAATTGTATCTAATTAAAGTTAAGTTGATCACATGGTAATGTATTTTTCTTATTTATTTATAATCAGAATTAAAATCCCACCATATATATATACACACACACAACAGTCACCACTTTTAGTTTGGTGGATCTTGAAATTTTATAATTTTAATATTTATCAATATTTAATCATTCAGTTTTTATTTCCAAATAAATTTTAGCAAATTACAAATTAATAAAGATAAAACTTTTTATCTAATAAAAATAAAATATTAAAATTAGTTCCTATCCTATGTACGTATGTAGTTCTTACAATAAACAATATTATTTAAAACTAACAAAAATTCATCATTTTTTACTTATAATTTTTAAAAGTATAATTTTAGTGGCATCATGACTACACACATATTGATAAGTCCTAATAATAGATTTTTAGTTACCCTTAGCATATTTAATGACATATTATATGATGTCGCCATAATAAAAAGTAGTAGAGGTCACCAAAACTCTACAATTGTGTCACTAAAAATGAGATTAATGTGTCATTTGACGACATATATTCAGCGACATCATGTTTAATGGAGTCACCAAATACTACATTTACTGAGACATTTTCTATGTAACTAATATTCACGTCACTCATGAATAATTTTCTTGTAGTGATAATATATTGTTATTTAAGATTATCATAAATAATATAATCAGATATATCATGATGAAGCTAATGAGAAGACGAATTATAATAATATACATTAATATATTGTTATTTAAAATGATCATAAATAAGAGGATAAAATATATTATAAAAAGATGAAGTCTAGTATCATGAATTATAAGACTTGAAAAATGATAATATTATTCATCAATTTACAAAATAATAATAATAATAATACATTATTGAATGTTATAAAAATTTAAAAGTCACAATATTAGAAGCTACAAAAGTTTTAAATACATTGATATAGTTGTTATGATAATATTAAAAACTTTATAAGGTTATTGTTATTTAATTTTATATAATTAAAAAATAGTTATTATGTGGGTATTTATTTAGTAATAAAATATTTAAAATTAATAATATATAATTGGGATATGGAGGTAAATATTTACTATAACATAATAATATTTAGATAGAATTATGTGGGCTTTTTTTTTTTTAATAATATAGTTCAAGTAAATCAAGAAAACTTAATATCACAACAATGTTCCATTTTCCTCATATTTTTCTTATTTTGAGGTGATTTTTATATATTAATGATATTTTGAAAATATTTTTGGTATTTTTAATATTTTTATTGATATTTTAATAAATTTAAAACATCCGTAATTTCATCAAAATAGATATTCAATTTTTATGCTTAAATCTGTATTCATTGAAAGTTTTGAAATGAACATAAAATTATATTTTTATTTGATGAGTAAGGGGTCATTTATTTTTATTACTTTTCATTTAATAGATCTGTTGACGTCCGGAAACGGTCAACCAGAGATTCTGGGCCCAGACGGCGAGCTTGGTAATTAATGGGTGATTTGTATTGATTGAAGGGTAGTAAATGGTTTATTAATTGGATGCTAGGTTGGTGGTAATTAATTCAGATGGAGGAATGTCGGTCTTGGTTGTTGGTCGGAGTTAATAAGGTGGTCAATGAACAATTAAGGAGGGAGAGAGAGAGAGAGAAGAGAAGATGCACAAGGATTTTTACGTGGTTCGGTGACTGCACCTACGTCCACGGCCACTCTGGAATAATTCCGGCAGAGTGACAGTTCTCTAGTGTGTAAAAACTTGTTGTACAGTAGAAAATGTCTCCCTTCTTATAGAGGAGGGGAGCTCACAATAAAGAATACAAAAGAAAAGCTATACACGTAATAGGCAACGGCTAGTTTCAACTAACCCTGACATTGCCATGCTGCATTGACTGTAAAAGTAATGATGATTTCCTCTCTGCACAAGTCTGCATTAATTACGCCTGAAGAGGTCTTCACTTCATTAAATGCTTCTGGGTACTTGTGTAAACAGTTTCCGGCGGGAAATCATGGGAGTTGGTAATTCTGACAGCTTGCTGCACACGGTTTCTTATGGGTGGACTTTCTGGTCAGCCAGATGCATGCTGGAAAGGAGGTGAGGCGACCTGGAGGTCGGCGCGAGCTCGCGAGCTCGCGATTGGTGCGACCTCGCGGGCTCCTTGGGCTGAAAGCACTGACAGGTGACATGCTGAAGGACTGTTGCTAGCTCGCGACCTGGATGGCCTCGCGAGCTGGGCTTGCAATTGCTGGCTTTGTCTTTGGGCTTCCTGGGCCCTTGCTTTTGTTTAAATTAGGCAAATATGCACTGGCCCATCTGGGCCCAAAACAGAAAATGGGCACAACATCAAGCCCCCCAGCTCTCTGTGCGTTTTGCGGACTGGGAGCTGAAATAAACACACAAATGGCGCCCATTTTCAAATTTTCTGGTTCCGTTTCAATTTTCGTACTGTAACTGCTGACACGTGGCGTCCATTCAGGCGTTGGAGCCGAAAAAACGTGTCTCGGGACCGTACGCATTAAATGCGCACGTCTTGTAACTGACAGACGTGATGGCGTGTGACCGAGATCGATGCCCAGCCGTTGGATCTTTGGCGGTTACACCTTTATGCTGGATCGGATGGCTAGGGGCGGACGAGCTGGCCTATATAACCCACAGGTCTCCTCATCTTCTTCTTTTTGCTTTCCTGATACGACTACAGTACCTTTTCTTCCCATTTTCCATTTTTTCTTCACTTCTGCTTCTTCTGGTCTACTGTTCGTCGCTGGACAACCCCTTCGGATTCCGCCACTACGAGGATTAGCCACCGTGTTTAGCATATTGCACTCGGTTCGAACAAGGTAGTCCTCTTCTTGCTTTGTCTTTTTGTGTTGTAACATGGTCTGTCTCTGGTTAGGCTTGCTGTTTTCTGCCTTCGTAGCACGTCTGTTGGTCCCCATGAGCTTGTTTGGCCCTTAGGGGGTCACTGTATCGGTTGCCTGAGTACCTGTGTACGCTAGGGGCGACCTGTAAACATAGGATTAGCAATATGTAAACTCAGGGTGATATAGTACCTGGCAGATTCGTGTCTCTGGGCCTTTTCTGGTCCTTTAGAGACTAAGTGCGCGACCTGACGAGTAGGACAGCTGTCTTAGGAGTTCTTTTTCTGTCTGGTTAGGATCAGTATGCTGTAGGCGTTCTGATGTCATTCCTTCTGTGTTGTAGATGTCAGGTCGTGCACGCACAGGTCGGGGCAGGACTGCTGCTTCCAGGAGGCAGGCAGGTCGCAGGGATAGCGAGGCTGAGGCTACGACCTCGCAAGCTGGCCCATCCAGCGAGGAGGTCGCAGCAGCGGACGAGGTCGCTGAGGAAGTAGACCCCCAACCTTTCAGACATACGCCCTCGACGGTCACCCTTGAAAAGCTGGAGGCTTGGGCTGATGCGTTCAGCCTTCCCTTGGGGTGCAGGGCTAATGTCCCCATGGACACTGATCGAGCTGCTTACCCTCCTGAGGGCTTTGTGGCGATTAGTCGCGAGCATATGGAGCTCGGCTTCAGGTTTCCTATGCCAGGGTATCTTAAGGATTTATTAAACGACCTCAAGCTCGCGCCTTTCCAATTGACCCCAAACTCATATGCCTACTTGACCACCTTGGCTGCGGGGTTCCGTAAGCACAAACTAGAATTCCTTACACCCCGCATCATCCGTACCATTTTCAGCTTTAAGGCGATCTCAGGGAAGGACGGGCTCTATTATGCCGCGCCTCGCCTATATTCTGAGTATAAGGAGTTTCTACCTCAAAACTGTACTAAGTCTAATGTAGGGGAGTATAAATCGAACTGGGCACTGTTCACCTGTCCTTCACTTGCTGGGCTGGACAACAGGAGTTTTGTGCTGAAACCCAGTAGGGACTCAAGCATTTAAATGATATAAGTTTTTTTTTTTTTTTTTTTTTTTTTTAATCTGGCTTTTGCTTTGCAGCTGTCGCAGCCCCTGCATACCAACCTTCTCAGGACGAGCTCGCTATCTTGAATTCCTACGCCTCAGCCAAGGAACCAGAAGAGGACTTTTTTCCTTCTGGCAGCGAGCTTGTAGATCGGGGTCTTGCGCCATCTGCCACGAGCGTTCCTCTGAACAAGTTCCGGGATTTGGGGATAAGAGGGCAGGCGTGCGAGGTCGCTTCCAACCTTCCTGCTCCTACACAATCGGATTCAGAACCACAGCCCATACAACAAAGGCCACCGAGCACGAGCTTCACCATCAGCCCTTCTTCAGGCGATATGGGAAAACTTACGATGTCAGCTCCTCCCGCTAGGTCGGTTCCACCTGCTGGGCCAACCGAGGTCGTCGATGTGGACAACACTTCCTCAGACCGCTCTCAGAGAGCGCCCTCACAAGCTGCTGCAGTTGCTCCTTCTCCGACCAGGGCGGTGCCACTCCTCAAAAACGGGCTGCCCCATCTGCAGGACGGAGTTCTCCTCCAGCCAAGAGGACCACGGTCTCTGCTGGGGGGGACTTACCTTCGGAGCCAGCGGCTGAGGCCTTGACGAGGAAGAGGAAAGGGAAGGCCATAGCTCCGCCCCCACCTCCAAAACAGAAGGACGTCGTTGCCGTTACTTCGGTCGGCGGGGTCGTCATCGGACGAGAACCAGGTACTAGAACGCCAGCGCGGCCCGCGAGGCCTGCAACAGTTGGACGGGCAGATTCTGGCCCTTCTCCTGATGCAGCAAAGGAGATGGAATTTTTCAACAGCTTCGTGGAGCTCGTGCCTGACGTGATGGGGGAGCGTAGCCCACAGCTGCAAAAAGAGGAACTTACAGGCCGTTCTCTAGCGACCTATGTAGCTCGCCAGGCTGCGTTGGTAAGGTTCAAATCCTCTCATACTTTGATGTTGATTTTCTTCTTTCTCTTTTTAAAGGGTCTTGTACCATTTCTTTCGCTGTTTCAGCTCGGTATGGCGTCTGTGAAGTTAGTAAAGGAGGCAGAAATTCATATTAATGAAAAAGAAGCCTTCAGAATTTCTCAGGTGCAATTTGACGAGGAGAAGAAATTCCTACAGGAGGAAACCAATCTCCTCCAGAAAAGTCAAGGCGAGCTTTCCGCCAAGCTCAAGGATGCTGATGCGGCTTTGTCACGAGAGACTGCTCGCAGGAAGGCCGAAGCCAGCAAGGCCCAAACAGAAATAAATAAGCTGAAAGGAGAGCTCGCTGATGTAAAGACAAAGCTGCAGGTTGCTGAGGACAAGGTAAGTCAGCACAGCTGGGACTTGGGAGTGGCCAGAGGGCAACTCCTTAGGTCTGAGGAGCTGCGGACTAAAGCAGAGGCAAGTCTGGCTCAGACGAGGGAGAAGCTGACTCAGACCGTGGAGGGTATTGAAGCCAAGCTTGCTCGGGAGCGTGGCAAGATCGAGGACGAGGTCGAGAGGGCGTTCCTGTATAACATGTGGGAGCGATACCCGGACTTGGACTACTCCTTCTTCGGGTCAGAGGGGGTCAAGATGATCCGAGAGTTCGTAGAGCTTGCTGCAGGTGCTCGGACCACGCAACATGTTGATACTTCCTCTGTTCCTCCAGATAATCCGCCTGCCGATCCATCCCTTTTGTCAGAGCAGGTCCCTGAGGTACCCCCAGCCTCAGAAGATCCTCCCTTGTCTGAGCCTCAAGCAGAAGCCATAGTTGATCCTGCTCCTTCAGACGAACCTGCTGATATCTAGAGCATTTTTCATTTCGTTTGCACCTTTAAATTCTTGTAACTTTCTTTCATTTGTTGGAACTCGTAGACGAGCTCAAAGCTCTGATTTATAAGATTAACTTTCCTGCACAACCTCAATATTTTGTCCAAGTATATATATATGTATTCAATTACATAATAGGCAGCGAGTAGGTAATAATCACATAATCTCAAAGTGTTAAGATTTTGTTAAGGAGATCACAATCGTGAAAATTATATTAACTTTCAAACCTGCTAACTGCAACCAGCAATTTTACTAAAGCACTAGCTCGTAAGGGCTTGGACTCAGCAAACAACTTGGCTGAATAAGACGTTTTCTATGTCTTAGAAGATTGACAGGAACTTACTGTTAGTGAGGAGCTCGGAATTTCCTTTTCCTCCTTGTTCCAATGATATAGGACTTGCTTGTCAGTAGCATTTTCCCAAACTTTGAGATTTTAACTCGTGGCTTTATTCGCAGTCCAGGAGTGAGCCAATTTGGTGAGTCCGCGGGCAGCTTTATGTATGAGAGGCGTAGCCTTACCCCTCCCGCGAGGTCGCGGGGCAATTAATACGCGAGTCCGCGGGCAGCTTATATATGAGAGGCGTAGCCTTACCCCCTCCCGCGAGGTCGCGGGGCAATTAATACGCGAGTCCGCGGGCAGCTTTATGTATGAGAGGCGTAGCCTTACCCCCTCCCGCGAGGTCGCGGGGCAATTAATACGCGAGTCCGCGGGCAGCTTTATGTATGAGAGGCGTAGCCTTACCCCCTCCCGCGAGGTCGCGGGGCAATTAATACGCGAGTCCGCGGGCAGCTTTATATATGAGAGGCGTAGCCTTACCCCCTCCCGCGAGGTCGCGGGGCAATTAATACGCGAGTCCGCGGGCAGCTTTATGTATGAGAGGCGTAGCCTTACCCCCTCCCGCGAGGTCGCGGGGCAATTAATACGCGAGTCCGCGGGCAGCCTTATGTATGAGAGGCGTAGCCTTACCCCCTCCCGCGAGGTCGCGGGGCAATTAATACGCGAGTCCGCGGGCAGCTTTATGTATGAGAGGCGTAGCCTTACCCCCTCCCGCGAGGTCGCGGGGCAATTAATACGCGATATAATAAATGAACTTGATGCTTGATGTGAACCTCCGTTAGTGGGGATAATATGGATGAATTAAGCATCAGCTGATGAGGTGTTCTCAATTGAGGCCTTTTGTGGAGATTTTATTTGCCAGACATGGTCGTGGCTTTGGCCAGCCATTTCATGTAAGAATTCTGGTTGGCGAAAGATTCCTTGGAATTTGTACAGATATCTTCAAGGAATAAAATATGCATGTAAACATATATGATAGTAGATCGCAGCTTGATTACTTTGAGAAAGAAATTTCATTAGCTTTGCTCTTTTGAACATGTACATTCGCTGGTTTATCCAGCTTGCTTTCTGCATCACATATGACATATACAACAGAAAACAAGTGAAAGCATGTTTACAGACAATCGTCAGAAAAGAATCATGTACAAGGTTAGAGCGAGCTGACAGTTCTTAGGTGTAATACGGCCGCAAGTGTTCAGCATTCCAGGCTCGAGGTAACTCAGTCCCATCCATGCTGGCTAAATGATAGGCTCCATTCCTCAGATCTTGCTTGATGAGATATGGTCCCTCCCAGTTGGGCCCGAGTACTCCCTCGCTTGCCTTGCGAGCTCCAGGGAGGACTAACCTGAGCACGAGGTCTCCCGCTTTGTAGCTTCGAGCTCGCACCTTCTTGTTGTAATACCTGGCAACCCTTTGCTGGTATACTGCTACCCTTAGGCGAGCTGTCTCCCTTGCTTCCTCGGCTAAGTCCAGACTGGTCGCGAGTAGCTGGTCATTGTCCCCAGGTCGGAACGAGGCCCTTCGCTGGCTGGTTACTTCAAATTCGGCCGGTATCATGGCTTCCGTCCCGTAGACCATAGAAAATGGGGTCTCACCTGTGGAGTTGCGGACTGTCGTCCTATAAGCCCAGAGGACTTTCTGTAGCTCATCAGCCCAAGCCCCCTTTCTTGCTTCTAACTTGGTCTTCAGATTCTGTTTGATGATCCTGTTCACGGCCTCGACCTGACCATTGGCTTGAGGATGGTCCACAGCCGAGAAGCTCTTCACGATTCCGAGCTCATTACAGAAACCTATGAACTGTTCGCTGGTGAATTGGGTCCCATTGTCCGTGACGAGCTGCTGAGGGACTCCGAACCTGCAGATGATATTGTCCCACACAAACTTTTCTATCTTCGTTGTGGAGATTTCTGCTAGTTCCTTAGCCTCGGCCCATTTGGTAAAGTAGTCAACAGCGACTACTGCGTGCTTGCAGTTTCCTCGAGCTGTGGGCAAAGGCCCGATCAGGTCCATTCCCCAGATCGCGAACGGCCATGGACTCACCATCTGCTGGAGGTAGGCTGGTGGAGCTCGCGGGACTTTAGCAAATCTCTGGCACTTATCACACTTCTTTACCAGGTCTAAGGCATCTTGCTTCATAGTTGGCCAGTAGAACCCCTGTCTGAGAGCCTTCTGGGCCAAGGATAATGCTCCTGCATGGTTCCCACAATGACCTGCATGGATGTCGTTTAGCACTACCTCACAGTCTTCATCGTCTATACATCGCAGCAGCGGGGTTGAGAATCCTTTCTTGTATAGCCTGTCGTCATAAATGCAGTACCGGGCTGCTCTAGCTCGAATGCGGCGAGCTTCGAGCTTATCTCCTGGCAGCTTTCCTTCCTGCAGGTAATTGATTAACGAGCTCATCCAGGAGTTAGGCCGAACCTGTATGACCATCATTGCACCTTCGCCCTCAATGCTTGGAGCTGGTAGGAATTCCACAGGGAAAGACTCAAGGAGATCTGCGTCTTGGGAGGTCGCTAAGCGGGCGAGGGCGTCTGCATTGACGTTCTGCGCCCTGGGAATTTGGTTCACTTCAAACTTCTGGAAAGCCCCCAGTAACTCCTTGACCTTTAGGAAATACCTCGACATCCTTTTTCCCTTGGTCTGATATTCTCCCCTGACATGGCAAACGATAAGTTGAGAATCACTGAAAATCTTTACCTGTTCAGCTCGCACCTCCTTTGCTAGGCGAAGTCCGGCGAGCAATGCTTCGTACTCGGCCTCGTTATTGGTAGCTGGAAATTCAAACCTTATGGCACTCAATATCTTATGGCCTTCTGGGCTGATCAGCATTATTCCAGCCCCCGAGCTCTGCTCGTTAGAGGATCCGTCTACATAGAGTTCCCAAACTTGGTCACCTGCCAGCTCCTCGTACTCTGGTACTGGTCCCGTAAATTCCACAATGAAGTCTGCAAGTGCCTGGGCCTTGAACGCCGTTCTGGGCTTGAACTCCATGTCGAACTGAGCGAGCTCGATGGCCCACTTGAGGAGTCTGCCAGAAGTATCTGCTTTCTGAAGGACTTGCCTGAGAGGGTACTGCGTGAGGACCTCAATTTGATGAGCTTGGAAATAGGGACGTAGCTTCCTGGAGGCAGTTACCAGACAGTACGCGAGCTTCTCCATCTGTGAATACCTGGTCTCCGCATCAACCAGCCTTTTACTGATATAGTACACAGGAAGCTGCATCTTATCCTCTTCCCTCATTAAGGCCGCGCTTAGGGCATGCTCCGAGACCCCTAAGTACAAAAATAGCTTCTCCCCCTCCTTTGGTTTGGATAGGAGAGGGGCCTGGCCCATATGTTCCTTCAGCTTCTGGAATGCTTCCTCGCAACGCTCGTTCCATTCAAAATTCTTGGCTTTCTTTATGGCTTCAAAGAACGGCACACACTTGTCAGTGGCTTTTGAGATGAAGCGGCTGAGAGCCGCGACCTGGCCAGTAAGGCTCTGCACATCCTTGACCCTGGAGGGGGACCTCATTTCTACGAGCGCCCTGATCTTTTCTGGATTGGCCTCTATCCCTCTACTGTTCACCATGAAGCCAAGGAACTTACCAGATGCTACCCCAAATGCACACTTCAGCGGGTTCAACTTCATCTGGTACTTTCTGAGGACTCTGAACGTCTCATCCAGATCGCGGACATGATCTGCTGCTTCCTGGGACTTCACCAGCATATCATCTACGTACACCTCCATAGTTTTCCCGATCAGGTCCTGAAACATGGCGTTGACCAGACGCTGGTAGGTTGCTCCTGCATTCTTCAGTCCGAATGGCATCACCCTGTAACAATATAGGCCCCTATCGGTGACAAAAGAGGTGTGTTCCTCGTCCTGCGGGCTCATGGGAATTTGGTTGTATCCTGAGTAGGCATCCATGAAACTTAGGAGTTGATGTCCCGACGTTGCATCTACCAGCTGGTCAATCCTGGGTAATGGGAAACTATCCTTCGGGCAGGCCTTGTTCAGGTCGGTGAAGTCAATACAAGTCCTCCACATTCCGTTTTTCTTCTTCACGAGGACTGGATTGGCGACCCAAACAGGATAACGAGCTTCCCTAACGAACCCGTTAGCTAGCAACTTTTCAACCTCCTCCTTCAGAGCTGCATAGCGTTCTGGTGTCATTGGCCTCCTCTTCTGGCGGACTGGCCTGTGCTGGGGATCTATATTCAGTCGGTGACACATAATATCTGGATCTATCCCCACCATGTCTTCATGGTTCCAGGCAAAGACATCAAGGTTTCTCTTCAGGAATTCTACGAGCTCGGTCTTCACTTCTGGCAGTAGATCTCTTCCTATCTTCACATATCTTTCGAGTCCGCCTCACTGACTCGCACGTCCTCCAACTCCTCAACGGGTCCCGTGGCCCTGTCTGCATCCACCTCGCGAGGGTCTAGGTCGTCACTCACCCCACTTTCAGAGGCAGCTCGCGGTTGGCCACCCGAGACCACGTTTACTTTCTTCCCCCGAACTCCCATCTTCACTGCATCTTCATAGCATCTCCTGGCTAACTGCTGTTCGCCCTTGACACAGCCTATTCCATTGGGAGTTGGGAACTTGACTGTCAGCGTTCTTGGTTGAGGTGACCATGTCTAGATCATTCATCGAAGGTCGCCCCAACACCACGTTGTATGCTGAAGGGCCACTGATGATAAGGAAGTCTGCAAGAACTGTAGCTTGTCGTCCTGGCTCCCCGAGGGTGAGGGGTAACTTAATCTGGCCGATTGGTACCACTGCATCTCCCGTGAATCCATAGAGGGGCTCCGGCGAGGGTATCAACTGCTCAGCTCCTAAACCCATCTGGTCATAGCAGTCCTTATACATGACGTTGACTGAGCTGCCAGTGTCTATCATTATTCTTCTTACCTCGACATTGCTAATCTGGGCCCGAATCACAATTGCATCGTTATGGGGCCAGCGTACTCCCCTCTCGTCCTCCTCTGTGAACACAATGCTGTCTGAGGACGCCTTTGCCCTTTTGGTGGGTCCCTCGACTCCTCCATACTCTGCCAGTAGGGTATGGTTGGCTTCTCGGATGTGCCTCTGGTGCGACCTGTTAGATGTACCTGCTATATGAGGCCCACCATA